>JARQZK010001454.1:107500-262500 GCA_030704885.1 Cynegetis impunctata | reverse complement strand
ATTATGTAGATAAAATCATTCTATCGAAATATATATTGAAAAGCTTGTTTCCTTTAATTATTAATTCTGTTACCTGTTTATCATTACATGAATACATAGTAGATTATTTGTGAAAATTATAATTATTTCTCCACTAACTATGAATTCATAACTATTAGAAATATATATATATATATATATATATATATATATATATATATATATATATATATATATATATATATATATATATATATATATATATATATATATATATATATATATATATATAAATAAGGATTTCACATATTGAATTAATTTATATCTGCAACTAAACATGCAGCACGCGTTGAAAGGATTATCTTCCAAAATACAAATCAATATTCATATTCAAATATAGTTGACCTCGAGAGTGTTACGCTTACATTGAGTTTTCTCATTTTAGGCCTAGCTCTATTCGACCCAAAAGTCTGGAGTGTAACGTGCGGTTAGGAACTTAGTTCCAAATCTTATCGTTATTTTGTATCTCCTAAAACGACGGTTGATTCGCGGGTCAAAATAATTTTTTCGGACTTCCAGAGTGTTATTATTGTTCGAGCGCACCAGGTCCACCGTCGTCAGACTTCCACACGCCGGAATACGTGGACCGCAGACAGACTGCGCGGCGCTGGGTCTACACATAATGGCGGATCAAGTTTCCATAAGCAGAAGGTGAATTGTTTCCTTACATCGAACGCTCAATTTCGAGGTAATTGCTGCTATCCAGCGCCGTCTTGACAAATTAGCCGAGGACGCTTTCTTCGTTTAGCTGCTGCAGTACTGCATGCGGTATCACGTTGCTGTAGTTATCAGTTATTCAGTAGAAGTTTGATTTTTTTTCAGATAGATCGAAATTTTAATTCTTGAGAACAAATTCGTACCAAGATATCTACTCATCTCAAGGACAAGAAAAGCAGAAATATTGGGAAATTGATTGAGATATACCTCGAAAAGGAATTTTTTTATTTTAAAAAAATATCAACAAAATTTTTTATTTCGGAAAGGTGCATTTTTGGCTATCAGCTCGGAATTTATGTACCTATACTGGCTGTTCCAGAAAAACAATTTCATTCAAACGATCCGTTTAATGTATAAGTTTTCGAAAAAATCCATCCTAAAATTGTTTCTATATAACATTTTAATAATTTTCACGTCACATCTTTCTCCATTCTTCGAGTTGGTTCATTAAACTTCAACTACCAGATTGGCTCATCAACAGTATACCAGGAATATGTTTAATGGCATGGGGTTTTCTATGAACACCTGAGGCAGTTTAATTTTACTGTAAATTCATGGAGATAGAGTCAACACCTAAACATGGTGACAACCATTTCAATAATGTTGGAGAATATTACTTGCAAATAATAATTTTTTTTGGTCAACATTTCCCCTTTCATTTCATGTCTTATTTCATCAGTAAATAACATTTTTCAAATGATCTTATAAGAAAAGGTCTAATGGTGATAAATCCGGCAATGTTGGAGGCCATTCAGGAAAAACCTCCTAGCACGCCGTATTTAGAAAAACATGGCTTCAACTGGTAACGTACAGGGACTACATTAGAATTAGCTGAAATTTTTGAATTAAATTTTCAGTGGAAAATTCTGACTACTTCTAAAGGCAATTACTTTTTTTAGATCCATTGCATAAAGAGGATAGATCCTTGATTTAATCAATTCTCTGGGATGTTTCAAAACGAAGAATATCGTAGTATTATGTCAGAATGCAAGCTCAAATTTTAATGCATCTGTTTTCCCAACAATTTGATAATGGTAAAATAAATTGAAAGAAACCAAGAAAGTAACTGATTTTAATCACTCAAATATAGAAATTGCAATAAATTTACTTCCAAAGAGTAACCAAATATTTGTTCAATATTTTCACCATCATTCAATGTGTTATTTCATCAGATGCTATCATTATTCTGTGGCGAAGATCTTCTAGAGATCTAGATTGCATTTTATAATTAGCACTTTTCAAATGATATAATAAAAAAAGTTCAATGGTGGTAAATCTGGTAATATTAAAGCTCATTCATTGAAAAACCTACTACCTAATTTCCTTGTATGTCAAAATGAAACCTCAAATATAAATGCTTCTACGTTTCGTCAATTCCTTCGAACTGTAAGCATTTTCCCAACAATTTAACACCGACGAAATCAATAAATCGAGTGGCAGTAATTTGTACAATTTGTACGAATTTAACAATCGGCTCCCGGCAATTTGTCCTATTCACACACACACGAGCAAATACTAGTCGAAAACAAACAACAATCTGAATAAATTCAACCAATTACACGTCGGAATGTAAACATGTTTATTTCTCAATATTAGCGGAATTTTTTCCAGCGCTTCTTAGGTAACAACAGTTAAACTTAAATCAACACTTCGAAGATTCCCATTCCAGGTACTCATTATTTATTCATACTGCAAGTCGACGGCATAAATTCTTCGCGTAATGTGTTGTGTGTGTGTGTGTGTGTGTGTGTGTAACGCTGATGTTTGGATCGAGAACTAACACATTTTCAGTTCTATCAAATGCGGGTATTTCCAGACTTTATGTCGTCACTTTGGCATTCCGAAAAAATTGACTTTCTTCGAAACGACGCGGATTGAAATTTACAACAGGGGCGGACGAAGTACGCTGGAAAATTCATGGATTTGTAGCCAGTGGCGTGCTGAAGTCTCGCTTCCATTTTTTAAGCCTCCAACTACACATCACGTCGATATTTCCGGTTTATCAAGTTCGTTATAAGATTTAATTCGAAAAATTTTTGGATTTGGGGCAGTGACGTGCTGATAGTTTTTGATTTCACCTTTTATATAGGATAATTATGAAAAATTAATATTCCTGAGTTTTCCAAATTATTTAGTTCTCTGAAAATTGAACTGGGAATTTTTTTAATTTTCTGTAGGCAGCTGCGTGTCGAAGTTTCCGGAGACCTAACTCTATTTTTTAAATGTCTCTCCTACACTTCACATCAATATTTGGATATTTGTTATTTAGTTCGAAAAATTGTTTAATTTCAGACAGTGACGTGCTGAGATTTTTTTGCATCTATTTCTTTAGTTCTCTGAAATTTCAACTGTAAAATTTTTAGATTTTTAAGCATCTGCGTGCAGAAGTTTTTCATTTTTAGAAGGCTCCATCTACACATCACATCAATTTTCACTTGTTATTGAGTTAATTATGAGATTTCTTTTTGGGCTTCTAGCAATCCATCAGTTAAAGATAAAAAATTAATATTTCTGAGTATAATTATAATATTAATTTTCTTTAAATTTCTGTGATTTATTTTGTAAATATTATTTATACTCTATTATCTTATGTCATGTAAGAATTTTTAGCGATTATAGCTCCCAATTTTGTATGGAATAAATAAGGAATTCACAGCGATGCAACTCATATATATTAAAACAATGGTTAAAAATAACAATTTACACATTTATTATAAGAAATAACGCATGACGCACGTTTCGGTGGAATTTCACCTTCTTCAGGTGCTAATGGCAAACTAACTATGATTCTCTGTTATATCGAAAACAAGAAATGACAAATTATGTAGAAGGGGTAAATACAAAGATGGTTACAAATAATTATTAGAAAAGGAAAAACCAATTCTGAACTGCTAGTCAGGTAGTTCGGTAATTTTGAAAAGATTAAGAAGAGGGCTTGAAGTATGATCGATCTGGCTATACAATAGGAGACCGAAATGCTTGTATTTATTTATCTGTAATGATTCTAAAAAATTAAGTTTAATTCCCTTACTTTCAGTATTTAATATTTTAAAATCGAAATTGAAAGTGTGATTTTCTTGGATAAAATCCGACTTCTGATTAACAAAGCTACGTTTGTGTTCTGAAATTCTAGTTTGAAAACTTCTGAAAGTTCTACCAATGTAAAACTTATCACAATCGTCACAATTAATTTTATAAACTCCTGATTTATTATCTTTATGAACTTTGGATTTATTATTTTTTATATGATTTCCTAAATTATTACCGGTGCGATAAGCAATGTTAATGTTGTGCTTAGATAAGAGAGATTTAAGTTTTTTACTTGAATTTCCGATGAAAGTGAGGCTGTTATATTTGATATTATTTTTAGTAAGGGGGTACACCTGGTTAATCGCATTTTTGAAAAACTTTTTATCTATCATATTGTCTATAATATTGGGATCATAATTATTATTTACGGCAATTTGTTTAATTATATTTTTCTCGATGTTAAAATTGGCGTTTGAAAGTGGAATATTTACTAAACGATGTACCATACTATTGAAAGCTGCCATTTTGTGTTGGAATGGATGTAGGGAAGTACTATGTATGACGCTATCAGTGTGCGATGGTTTGCGAAAAATTGAAAAATTATGTTTGTTATCTACTTTTGTTATTTTCAAATCCAAATAGTTAATTGAGTTATCTTTTTCCATCTCTAAAGTGAATTTTATATTAGGGTGTAAAGTGTTAATGAATGTTTGAAAGCAATCTAGTTGTCTAAGAGTACCAGTGAAACAACAAATAATATCATCCACATATCTAAACCAATAAACGAATTGTCGACTAACAGGATGATTATGAATTGACTATTTTTAACCATTGTTTCAATATGTTTATTAATTTACACCAAGTATCGGCCCAATCAATCCAAAATTATATGATGGTCATTTATGATTATATGAAAATTATCATATTTTGGTAGTTGAATTCCTGTAATCAACAAATCATGGCACATCTCCAGTTTCAAACGCCAAGTTGAGTTTAGATGACGTAGTAGATGATAAACTGTTGGAGTTGGAGTAACTAGAGATTTATTTATTCATGCAAGAGGAAGACCCGTCGTCAGCTTTCTCTCGCGCCTTGGAAAGGTGAACAACAACGGCTGGTATGACCTCTTGCAACTGTTACCACTCGGAACCATCTTCTCTTGATCTGTCGTCAACGAATGCCTGAAATTTGTGAAATTTTCAACTACGTAATTTGACGGAGTGGAAATTTGACGTATGAAAGGGAAATCGAAAAGATAAGAAGAGCGGCTTCATTTAATAATTGAATTTACGTTGAAGAGTGGAATTCTAAAACCGTAGCCAGTCGATGCTATAATTGAGTGAAAAATAAACATTAGAAAGAATCAACTGAAGAGATATTTTAATGTTATAAAATAATCTCGATTCTGATAAATAGTTCATAAACACAAAATGAAAAAAAAATTCGAGAGAAATTTGCTTGACTTTGATCTTTGAAGTGTACTACGAAATCCGAAAATATACTAGTTTTTTGAAATATTTTTTTTGTATTGAGGATTTTTGGAACGAAGTCCTTTATCGTACGTTACACTCCAGGCACTAGGAGCTAATTAAAACTAGGCCTAAAAATAATACTACTATTCAAGATCCTTTCAACGCGACCGGTATGTTTAGTTTGAAACACGGATAAGTTCAATAAATGAATTAAAAAACTATGTAATATTTATTCTTTCAAGTATACAAATATTCACGGAAATTTTTCATTGAATTGGTTATTTTTTATGAAAAACATATAATTTTGAAGTGATGATTTTAATTTTTAGAAAGAATCTACTATAGACTGTCTTATAATTATAATCATAGATAGAATAATGAAAGTGAATAAATTTCTCTTCATATATATATATATATATATATATATATATATATATATATATATATATATATATATATATATATATATATATATCTATATATATATGAAGAGAAATTTATATATATATAAGGCCGTTTTTTTTAGCTGATTCTACTATTGCTATCTCGGAAACGGAGAAGGCTACAAGGTCGGTTGAATGAGACAAAAGTTTCCTATTCTGAGGACCAATAAGAAGCTTTGTTCAGATCTTAAATATCAATGGTTGTTTTTGAGATATTGGCCAAAAGCTAAAATAGTCGAATTTCGTTTTTCGGCTCTACCGCCCCCATTTCGAATAATATAAGAAAAAAGTCAAGGCAAAATTCAATGATGTTTCATATTTTTCATAATCTGATGAACCAATTTTTAATGCGACGTTTCGTTCATTAGATTCCATCATCAACTCTATTTTTTTTTTAGATATGGGCCCCTAGGTTTTTTTCATCAATTTGAGTAGCCATTATTGTAACAAATTCTGCTATTAATTACAATACATGTATTTCTCGATGTTTTTCTCTTGATCACTGTATAGAAAAACAATTCCCGGACGGAGCTACCTAAAAAAATTAAGTTCCAATATTTTTTGCATCTAGAACTCAAAGATATAGATGAATGTTGATTTTGTTATAACAGTGGCTACTAAAATTGATGAAAAAAACTAGAGGCCCATATTTAAAAAAATAAAATTGATGATGGAATCTAATAAACGAAACGTCACATAGAAAATTGGTTCATAGCAGATTATGAAAGTAATGAAACATTATTGAATGTTGCCCTGACTTTTTCGTATATCATTCGAAATGAAGACTGTAGAGCCAAAAAACGAAATTCGACTATTTCAGATTTTGGCGAATATCTCAAAAACAACGATTGATATTCTGAATCTAAAAAAAGCTTATTATTTCTCCCCAGAATAGAAAACTTCTACCTAATTTAACCAACCTTGTAGGTGTCTCCGTTTCCGAGATAGCAATAGTGGGATCAGCTAAAAAAACGGCATATATATATATATTATATATATATATATATATATATATATATATATATATATATATATATATATATGTATGTATGTATGTATATATATATATATATATATATAATATATATATATATATATATATATATATATATATATATATATATACATACATACATACATATATGTTATATATATATATATTATATATATATATATATATATATATATATATATATATATATATATATTTATGTAGATCATTGCTATTAAAAAAATTAAATAAAATTGGTTTTCAAGGGGTGGTCAATAAATGGTTCAATTCTTATCTACATTCACGATCACAAAAAGTTAAGTTCAACGGTGTTGTTTCGGATAGCATTGGAGTGGACTTTGGAGTACCTCAGGGAACTGTCCTGGGCCCATTGCTGTTTTCCTTATATATAAACGATATCGTTTCTCATGTAAAAAAATGTTCTATAAAGCTATTTGCTGATGATACTATGCTTTATATAAGTGGTAGGAATATCAAAAACCTAGCAGAAAGTATCAATCAAGATCTTTCATCAGTAAACGAATGGCTATGTGATAACAGTTTATCCTTAAATGTAAAAAAATCTAAGTTTATAATTTTGGGCACAGGGAAGACATTAAACAACACAGTTAATGAAAATATAACTATTGAAATTGATAACCAGGAAATTGAAAGAGTAAAAACAGTCAAATATTTAGGTGCTATGTTGGATGAAAAATTGAATTTCAACGAACATGTTGATTTGATTTCTTCTAAAATCTCAAAGAAAGTAAATTTTTTGAAAAGAATTGGAGGAAATCTGACAACATACGTAAAGTTGTTGCTATACAAATCAATAATTATGCCACACTTTGTATATTGTTCCACTTTGTTATTCGGACTGAGCAAAGAAAAAAATCAACAGTTACAAAAACTGCAGAATAGGGCCATGCGAGTAATTTTGAAATGTAATAGATATACTCCAATAAAAACTATGTTGAATACTCTAGAGCTGATGTCTGTTAGGCAGAGAATAGTCTTCGCCACTTATATATTCATTTATAAAGTTAAAAACCGACTGCTTCCAAATAATGTGATCAAAAATATAACCTGTGTCAGTGACGTGCACGGCTACGACACTAGAAATGCTAATTGCTTTTACATGCAGGTTTGTCGGCTTGCTAAATCCAGAAATAGTATATTTTATGAGGGATTCAATAGATTTAATAAATTGCCTAGTGATATAAAAAGTAGTACTAGTTTTAATGTTTTTAAGCGTAAGTTAGCAATGTTTGTTTTAAGTAATATGAAATGTTAAGCCGAAATGTCTAGGCTTCTCAGCAGATGTAGATTTATGTAATAGCTTATGCTAAAATAAACGATATTATTATTATTATTATATATATATATATATATATATATATATAATATATATATATATATATATATATATATATATATATATAAAATATATATATATATATATATATATATATAATATATATATATATATATATATATATATATATATATATATATAATGGGTGTCCCAGTATACCTGTTCCAATGGATTATCCCAGCCATTTCAAGAGATAAAAATTTGAAAATTTTATGATCTCTAATTCGTTCAAGTAACCTTCAACTGAGAGAAGCAAAAATTGAAAGTCACTTCCGGTTTGACCGTAAGTGACTCTGACTTTTTGATTTCAAATAGCACCCTGTATATTTTTTATTTCTACTCAAAATTATCTTTCCAACGATGAATCACACTTTGAATTTCATATTTGATTTGATAGAGAAAACGTAAAATGAATTATTGATGAAGATTATAAATGAGAAATATTTCCTTTTCTACGTTAATGCAAAATACAAAACTTTATTTGGTTAAAAAACTGGTTCTTTATTGCACTGACTGCAATAAAGACTTTATTGAACTCTTCTATCATTCTACTATAGCGTTCTGTCATCATGACAGACGTAAACTTTCAAATCGACGCCAAATTTAGCCCATTTTCTGTCTTAAATAGTTGCATGTTTCATATAATTGTCAATAATATTCATTATATAATGGACTATGAAATTACTAGAAAATGCAATTTGTTGAAAATAAAATTAGTTCCTTCGAATATCAACTGAATTACACAAAATATTTTTGTATTACTTTTAACAGATAGATTTAAACAAACAATGTCTTCCTTACAGTTTAGTGCCACCTAAATGAAACATTTTTTGGGTTTAGCATGAACGTAAAAAAAATATTATATGCAACTCCTAATAAAAAATAAGGTATATTTGTTCATAAACTATCAATTATTATTGAAGTCAAAATCAAGATTACACAAAATATCGTAGCCTACTGCAATTCTTTCAATTTGAAATTTCAAATTACGTTTTCTCCATCAAATCAAAAATGAAATACAAAGTGTGATACATTGTTGGAAAGATAATTGTGAGTAGAAATAAAAAATTGCAAAAAATATACACGGTGCTATTTGAAATAAAAAAGTCAGAGTCACTTCCGGTCAAACCGGAAGTGAATTTCAATTTTTGTTTTTTTCAGTTGGAGGTTCCTTGAAGGAATTGGAGATCATGAAATTTTAAAATTTTCGTCTTTCGAAATGGCTGAGATAATCCATTGGAACAGGTAGACTGGGAAACCCAGTATATAAATTTATCTACAGAATCACTAAAATCCTTCCCAAATATGCTTCATAATACATATGTGTCAAATGGTTGAGATAGCATAGTTATTCACTGTTGTCATCCCATATTTTTATGTTATATGTTATTATTATCAGAATATATGGAATATTGTAGATGGTTCAAATGAGAATATTTGTTTTTTTACTAAATTCTGAAAAAAAACCTAATGTGAAAATTATTTTTTGAAAATTTTATTTTTCTCAAACCACGTTAATTTATTCAATTGTGCCTGCTAGTCAATACATAATATATAAAGAAATGTGTCCCGCAACACCTGTCACCTTTTTATTTAGTCAGATTGTTACTCTCGATTTGTAAAAACGTATAACACGCTCTATTTTTGACTATAATAATTTTTTCCATAGAGTTATACTGATTACGCAGAAAGTGTTTGATTAGAATGATAAAATATTCTTATCAACATAAAATGACTATAATAGTTCGCGGCTAAACATAAATAATTTTATTTGCACTTGAAGTTCAAAACAACAATTCAATATACGACAGATACTTGGAACAGATTGATAAGTATAAAATTTATTATTTTCATGATTGTATATCAAGTTAATCTACGTCATAACTGTGAAAAAATAAATCACTGGAATATAGCAGTAGACAAAAAGGAATCAGGCGATCTTTGGCATCGCCTCACTCGGTTAAGAGCTGCAAAGAGTACCACAGCTATTACTTTTGGCCGTTATAATATCATTAGCGTAATAATTTGAAGTTCAAATTAGTCGTTGGTATGCGAGTTACATTAATAATTACTGATATTATAGCAGCCACTATAAAAAAGTCGCATCTCTTCGTTTACATTCATGTCTTCATAATATTTCAATATTAGTTGCCTTGATACTATGATTATGTCGGCACTAATTCAAGAGCATTTCCGTTTACACATCATCAGAGAATTTCCTGTCAAATTCGCCATAATAAATTGAAGATATACTTACAGAGAATCTTTTTATGCTCTACTATGTACTTGAATATTTTATTTGTGAGAAAATACTTCTTTACTTGACCATATTGAAAATAAATGATTTTTTTGAGGAAAGACATTCCGTTTGAAAGTTAATGAGATCTTTCAATAAACCGGATGTGTTGTTAAACTTTTATCACTGTAACGAATCTTCTAATATGAGAATGTACTATTTTTCGGCAGTTTTTGTGTAGAAATTTTCGTGTGTATGATTTGGAGAGTTTGAATTGAGATTTGTTATTATTTCCTTCTATTATAACTGAGATTGAATTCTCGCACATCATTTGGTGAAACATCATAAAGAATAAAGTATAAACTTTAAAATAAAAACACTTGGCTTATGTTTCACAATATAAAAAATATTTAGATACCGTATTTAGCAGTAACGAAAAGTCGACTTTTCTTTACTGCTAAATACGGTATCTAAATATTTTTTATATTGTGAATTATAAGCCAAGTGTTTTTATTTCAAAGTTTATACTTTATTTCCTTCTATTGCTGTGCGGATATCATTGAAAAACTGTGCCAGATACAGAATTTCACTCCATGATGAAAACTGTGGTTTTCATTTAGAGGACCTCTGTTGTACGTTCCACAGGCATAGAGTCGAAGTAATCCTTGGTATCGGCTCCAGAAAGACTTTTAGTTACTTTTGACCAAGTATTTTCCTATTCCTTGACTTTTATATATACAATAACTAATGTAAACAAACATCAAGTTGTGTGCTTTTCTACCTGATTGAAAGTACCTGTTTTCTATTGAGGAGCGGATCCTGTTCTTACCAGACATATCCCTTAGAGTTTGAGTTTAAACTGAACCTTTCCCGAAATTGACATTGAAGTTGATGAAACAGCTGATTTTTCATATATCGTCAGTGTTTGGTGTATTAAATTTTTAGCATTTATTCTTCGATATTGACTGTATCAAATAAATTCTGGTTATTATGTGTAACTTTCTTCCAAATTTCATAGATTCTTTCTTTCTTACTTAAGCAATTACATTTTCAAACTGCAACTATTTAACAGATTAACTACTTTCCATTTATAATATAACTAGCTTTATAAAGAGCCCACGCAAATTTTTTCATACAAAATTTTTATATATACCAAACTTCATGGCGATCGGTGAAATGGTCTGGACGTTGATGTGCTGCAGCGCCATATTGAGGCGTGTTTAATTTTTAAAAATACATATAAAAGTCCTTCATAAAATAGCAATAAGATATGTCGAAACGGTCAAACGATGTTCGATCATTCATTTTTATATAAAAGATTAAAAGACACCTGTTTGATTTTAACGATTACTGTAATTGAATATATGACGTTTCACCACACGGTGGCTTCATCAGATACTTAAGCTACTATGACAGCTAGGGCAGAGAGAATATTGAAACAGGCATTTCACGTTCTCATTTTGTTTATCCTTATGAGAATAAATTCTAGATACAATCGAAAATTTTCAAAGAATTAATACCCTATTTAATTCATTTTTCCGCTATCCGCTTATCTTATTCTTTTGAGATCTGAGGAGGTGAACATTTTTGAGTGACCATGTTCATATTCAGTTGATTAGAGGAACTCTTAATTTCGAAGATACCATGTTTTAAATGTTTTATTTCCTTATTATACATCTTACAAAGACGACTCTATGCTGTAGCAAGTCTGCATAATCATGGTGCGAAAAAGGTGAACGATTACTGTATTAGAATATACTTAGATACCCACACCGAAGAATTATTATCAGTCCGCAATGAATGAGCAGCAGAATTCAATCTAAATACAATAAAAACGGCTCGCGGGAACGATTCGTTACAAGTCCGCCATTTTTTATTCGAATTGTTCGACGCGAAGCGATCTCTACACCTGGCCCGGACACACCGTTCGTATTCATTACTCTCCGAGCAATAAAATACGACCTTCTAATGCGAGAGAAGTCTCACAAACTGTGTCAATGACATTGAAACATAAAATTTTTATCAGGCAGCATTCCATCACGATATTGCCTAAACTCGAGATGATGGCAATTCGGTTTTTGTGCGGGTCCTGCCTATCGAAGATGATTAAACGCAGAGGACGAAATATACTGAGTGTCTATTGAAGTATCTGATATTTCTACTGCCAACGATGAGACGACAGTACTTACCGACTCAAAAGACTGTTTCTCCATTAAATCCATCTCAAGAGAATTAGATTTAGCATCTTCAAGAATTGCCTATTTGCATTATTCGAATTATATCTTCGTTCCTTTCTAGGGTTCATGTAATTCTTCACAACTTGACATCATTCTAAAATTGCAGAAGAGCGCAATTCGTTACATGTATGTTCTGAAAAAGAGGTCGCATTGAAAACCTTATTTAAAGAAAAGTTGAATTTTAACGCTTCCTCCTTTATATTTACTTGAATCTGTGTGATTGATTCGTAAGTATTTTCATGCCGTACTCTTGGTGACACAGCACAGATCTTCGGGACATCATGTTCACCTCCCCATTCCTTCCTCTGAATTAACAAAAAAGTCCATCATTTACAATTCCAGGAAAATTTATAAACACCTTTCAGAGGAATTAAAATCTATAACTTCCTTGTCCAAAATAGCTATAAGATCAATCTTCAAGGTGAAATACAGAGAATCCTGCCGTAACATCTTCCGTTCAAACAACCTTATGACAGTACATGGGATATACATATATAATTGCTTTAAATTAATATTCGACCAAAACCATCTCTTTTCCAAATACAAAAATCACAACAATGCAAGACAAATGGCCCCTTACCTATATCCACATAGGCATATGACTCTCACCCAAAATCAGAAAGGATATATGTGTATGCATTTCTTAAATGTCCTACCTGAAGCCCTTCAAGAAACTGAAAATAGCAGACTCTTCTTGAAGCAAATTCGTAATATCATTATTCAATCCAGACCATATAATACAAAAGAATTTTTTGATTATTCTATAATTAAGTTTAAAATGAGGCTCTGAGACCCCTATATTTTTTGACGTTTTACAGCGTTTGTTATTTTAGTTATATTATACAAATGTGCTGAATAAGTTTTTTTTTTACATCCGTGTGAGAGGAAAAATCTTTTATAGACTACCCTGAGAGTATTCCGCACGCATTCTCAGGGTTGTGTGAGACTCCGGATGTTGCTGGTTACTCACTAAAAAACCTCTCACACAGTCCTTGGAGTAGTTCTTCATCTTGCCCTTACAGCGTCCCTTAACAAAAGAGATGAGCTGCAAGCAGCCTCTATAGTTCATGGGACCTGATGACTAGAGGTGACCCGAGCAACACTGCTTTCTGCATTCTGCGCGTCAAAATATCGGCCAGAGATCTGCATGCCGGAATAATCTTCAATTCTGTCACATAGTTAGCTTTCATTCCGCCTAGACAACCTATGATTAGTACGAACATCCTAACTTTTTGCCCTGGGTATAGTGTCCTCAGCTCGAACATAAAATCTCTGTATTTTTCCCTTTTCTGTTCTTCTTTCATCGCCACATTATTTTCGGCAGGGGACGAAAACTCGACAACAAACAATTCTCTGAGCTCTTTGTCCTGTAGGACTATAACTGGCTTTATTAAATATTATTATTATTCTTATTATTTACGGAAACGAACAAAATCTTATTTTCTTGATAGGCCTTATAACTCTGTAGAGGACTACATCGGCCACGAACAAAGAGTTTTATATTTAGTCTCTGTTTCGGAAAAAGTTTTGTTCTACTGTAAATAATGTAAAGTTTGTATAAATTTTTTGTGGTAATGTGGAGTTAGTGTGTTTTTGGTACTAATGTTTGACATAAGGACTGCATTGTTCTGTGTGACATTCATCTTCTTATATTACTTTTGAGTCTTATATTTTTCATTTTTTCAATAAATTGTAAAATTTTAAAGGCAAAATTGAAATCAAAATATGCTTTATTTTGATTTCAATTGATAACTTTTATCGCTACCTACTTAGTCTGTATTGCAATTACTGCATCCACATGATACGGATCTATGCAGGAGCTCTACAAAAGGAACGAATCACGCATGCTTCTCCGTTACATAGGTAAAGCCTCTACTTGTTAATCAAAGTGCGATGGTTTTTTATTATGGGATCTCCTATCAACTGATATTATAATACTACTTTATAATAGATAACTGTAATATCATAAAATATTCACACTACAAATTGTAACCCGTGTCAAATTATGTTATTGTTGTTAAAAACTCATCATTATCACGCAGAGATTAGCAATATCAGAAGTGATGTTTATGGCAACAGTTTGTCTAACTTTCCAGTAACTCCATCGTTTATTTAATCTATAAAATAATCATTTAGAATGAATCATTAAGAATTGAGTTATGATTGACCTTTCTATAACCCTTGATTTTTGTTTTGGGATATATATTCTATTTCAGCACGCAGCCTAATTAGTTTGGAATATAGATTTGATTCGAATCAATATTTGATTGAATTGTTGTCAGAAATTGAAAGACATTATTATAATCTAGTATCAATCGAAGGCAAGTATGTTATATATAGATAATTATTTTTATTTATTGATTCGAGATTTTAACAAAAAAATTTTCAATTATATTTGCAACATAGCTTTTTTAAATTTAAAACAAATGAATTTTATTTTTATTTTTTTAATATTTCTCTTTTCATATTGACTTTTCCTCATTCAATGCATTTTGCGTTTTCACACATGAAGTTATATATTCAATACTTTTTGATTAAATTTTGCCATTTTAATATTATATTCGAAGAAAACTAGAAAATGATGTGATATTGTCACATTACTTTCATTTTATTTTGCCATTTACATACATATTTATCTAATTTCAAAAGCAGGATAGCTATTCATTACTCAAAGAGACAATCCATTAGAATATTTTACGAAGTTAAAAAGCACTCAAAAGTCAAATTGTTGTTGTCTTTAATCTTTAATACCTGAAAAAAAAAGAATCGAACCGCACTTTGTTATAACTAGATCTTTTCTGTTCTGGGGAGGGGGTATCCAGAATTCAAGAGCATATTCTTGGTTACGGAAAATTGTATCATTTATGTCGATTTATTAGAGCAACATTCGTTATATTATAACCTTGAGAATCGTTAAACCTCGAGTATCTTGCGATAACAATAAATTTTATATTTTTTATAATTAAAGTACTATTACCCAAGAATCCTACGAACTAGACAACCAAAGAACAATTTATTTAATCTTCACTAACAAGGACTTAAACGAACGACGTTTGTCACATATCTTATCTGTCTTGCCTCGGTAAATTGGTAAAATTTATTTAGTTGAAGACATTGAGTTATACTCTACTGAAAGGTAATCAATACGTAGACTACATCAATTTATTTCATGAATTACAACATCTCCAATTATTATACATTATATTATATATATATATATATATATATATATATATATATATATATATATATATATGTATATGTATATATATATATATTATATATATATATATATATATATATATATATATATATATATATATATACAGGGCTATTCAAATTCGAGTATATGCATGGGGATTTCGATAACGGTAAGAGATAGAGCGATGGTTAAATGGGGGCAAAGTAGCATATTTCAGAGGTCAGTTATATGGATAAAAAAATCTGATCTAGCTCTTTTAGTTCTGGCGTTATATAGGAAAAATCGAAAATTTCGAAATCCTTTTTTTGCCTATATCTTTTCATTTAATGAATTGTTTTCAAAACAATTGTCACTTTGCCATTGCCACTTTTTATAGGCTATCTAAATATCTGAATAAAAATTATATACAGGGTGTCGTATAAATTGGGCCACCCTCAACTTTCAATTTTCAAATACGGACCTGTATTTTTAATTGCATTTTTTTGAATGCCAAGAGTCATGTTTTATATTCCCGTAGTATTTTCATTTGAATTACAGAGTGTTCTGGAAATATTGAACTATTACCAGTAAAATTTCAACATTTTATTGAAAATCCAGCTCTAATTAAAAAAATATCATAGAATAAGGTATACAATGCCTAGGATTTGGAAGATAATCAACATTATTCGACGAAGAATGTCTTCTTCAAAAATTCATCCACATTTCGGTTCACGCAACCCATAACCAATGTACGAAAATGCGAAATTCTTCCTAGTACGTGTATGTGCATATAATCATTGCCCAAACAAAAAAACGTTCTACTGGCAATCTTTATCTTACAGACACCAATTTGGAAATATTTCATTGATACTCACTTTCCGAACTACCTACATTTTTCAGCAAATTCATGGGCATTCTCTTGCTATATACAACAATTATGATTAAACTATTTGAATTCTCATAGTATGCTTTGGAAAATAAATATTTAGTTCACCTCACTTGTCATTATTTTGACAGTTTCTTGAAAATTATCGTTGGTATTTAATGAAAAATCTGTTAGTACTGAAAATGGGTTTCCCCATACAGCAGAAAAGAGATATGATTAACGTTTTCTACAGAAATAATAGGAGCATGCGTCTTTCCGCTTGACTTTTTTTTATGGGGTACACTAAAAAATAGAATATATCAAAACGAAATGGGAAATATAGAAGATTTAAGAATTAAAATCATGAACGCTTTCGCATCATTACGCCGAAGGGATATGTTCAGAGCGAATAATAACTTAAAAAAAGGACTCCGTAAATGTCTGAAACGAGAAGATCATCAATTCAACCATTCATTTCGATTATGATTACTTATAATGACTTATTTCAATTCTAGATAATAACTAAACATGTTCTTGTGCGATAAGTTATAAAATATGAAAACCTATATGATCAATAATATGTGTCAATGTGATCAATAATGTTTGTGACAGATTATGTTTGTTCTCAGCAGAATACATACAGATCTTCCTCATACCTACTGAGGTGAATCGACATTGAGATCAATAATTATTCTACCAATGCTACATTATGGTAAAGAAATAAAATCTCTCGGGAATGTTGATTTTATTTTATTGTTATTCCGAACAAGTAGTGAGACTAGATAATCTGGAAATTCTGAAATTGATTTTTCTTAAGGAATCAATTTGTCTGATTCACCTCTCATTCTCTGATATTATTCAATTAGAGTTGTTATGGAATTAAAAAATGATGAGATATCAATATTCCCAAAACACTTTATGATTTATATAAAAATAAAACGCCAATATGAAACATATATAGGTAGTTCGAAAACTGAGTAACAATGAAATATTTGAAAATTGTTGTCTGGAGTATGAAGATTTCTATTGGAAGATTATTTTGTTTGGGCATTGATTATATGCACATACATGTACGTACTGGGAAGAATTTCACATTTTCGCACATTGATCATGGGTTGCGTGAACTGAAATGTGGTTGAATTCTTGAAGAAGACATTTTTCGTCGAATAATGTTGTTTATCTTCCAAATCCTAGGCATTTTATACCTTATTCTATGATATTTTTTTAAATTAGAGCTGCATTTTTTAAAAAATGTTGAAATTTTACTGGTAATAGTTCAATATTTCCAGAACACTCTGTAATTCAGATAAAAATACTACGTGAATATAAAACATAACTCTTGACATTAAAAAAAATGCAATAAAAAATACAGGTCCGTATTTGAAAATTGAAAGTTGAGGGTGGCCCAATTTATACGACACCCTGTATACAATTTTTGTTCAGATATTTAGATAGCCTACAAAAAGTGGCAATGGCAAAATGACAATTGTTTTGAAAACAATTCATTAAATAAAAAGATATAGGCAAAAAAAGGATTTCGAAATTTTCGAATTTTCCTATATAACTCCAGAACTAAAGGAGCTAGATCAGATTTTTTTTATCCATATAACTGACCTCTGAAATATGCTCTTTGCCCCCATTTAACCATCGCTCTATCTCTTACCGTTATCGAAATCCCCATGCATATACTCCAATTTGAATAGCCCTGTATATATATATATATATATATATATATATATATATATATATATATATATATATATATTATATATATATATATATATATATACATATATATATATATATATATATATATTTGGTTTCGGATTTTTCCTTGATTTCTTAGACCTTTTACATATTTTTTCTTCTTTATTTGTGTTCTTCGGTAATTAAGTCTATTTACAACTGATGGTATATCTATATTTACATACACATTAAGAAATGTTATCACGTTTCAGCAATCACTGTTGCCTTCATCAGAAAAATTTTTTCTTCTCATCCATAGCTTTCTTCCGTACACAAGAGTGGCAAATTCATTTAAAATTACATGTATTAGATATAAATCGAAAACACTGTTGAAAGAAGGTGGGACAGTATACGTTTGAATTAAACTGAAAAATATAAGTAATAAAATAAAATAACACATTATATTTTTCAGTTTAATTCAAACGTATACTGTCCCACCTTCTTTCAACAGTGTTTTCGTTTTATATCTAATACAATCATGTAATTTTAAATGAATTTGCCACTCTTGTATACGGAAGAAAGCTATGGACGAGAAGAAAAAATTGTTCTGATGAAGGCAACAGTGATGGCTGAAACGTTAAAACATTTCTTAATGTGTATGTAAATACAGATATACCATCAGTTGTAAATGGACTTGATTACCCAAGAAAATAAATCAAGAAGCATCAAAGGCATCAAGTGAGTAGTCTATAGTTTCGAAATTTACCGAGAGATTTAGTTTTACTTAATACAAAGTGAGTTTTCAATCTCTAAACAAAGCTCGGACTATCTCCAAGAAAGAACATCAGAACTCAGTAAATTAACACAAAATTCATCGTAGCGTTCCTTCATTATCGACATATACCTATAGCCAATTATTCAACCAGTATTCCAGGTGTGCAAAAGAATCCTGATAAATGTTATCAATAAAAATATACCTACGCGTTCTTCTCGGAAATAATGAATAATTAAGAAATGCATTCCAAATGGCTGTATCGAACGCCAACCTTGAACTTTATTCGATGTGTGATTACACATATAGCATACAGATGTTCCACGAACTGGCCACCCATAACTCGAAAACAACTCGAGGACTTATCCGATAATGACGAGTACCGGGATTTGTCACTAAAAGATATCCAGTGTTTCTATATCAATTAAGGATCAATTTCTAGGATTCCAAGAGGTTTGACGATCGTTAATGGCAACCTCGCCATAAGGGATTGTTAAAGCTCGATATATCGATAAAAATTTCTATTAAGAGCTTAAAATTCATTAGTATCAAAAAATTCTTCTCCTTTCATCATCACCTTCAATATTTTATACCAAATATTTCAATGAAAATTATTCGATATATTTCACTCGTATTTTATATCGACGTATCAGATTCCGTCCCTAATCACGTAACTAACTCGAAATCAAGTTTGTGTGTCTTTTTGATGATGACATTCAACAGATAACATCTGAATAGCGGCTATTCGTTTAATAGATCGAGATGTTTGGCGCAGTGTTACTGCAAGTTTTTTTGAAATCTACTCCGAATTAAGAAATAGAGGTAGCATTTGAAGTCGCTTGCTTATTTGAATTATAATGATTTGTGGTTTCTATCACTTTGATATTTGCCTACGAGGAAGAATTTCATCTGTTGGTCTTAATTAACTCGAGGTTCCTAGTCATTTCTTCAAAATTCTAACAATTTTATCATCTCCGAAGTTTCAATTCATGTAGTTAATGAAGTTACAGGCGTAATTAATTCTGTTCTCCTCAGGCGAGTGTTCCTTGTATATTTTCTATTGTACGTAGTTCAAAGGAGAGTTACATTTTTCAGTATTCCCCTCTTTATTTTTCACATTTTTGTTGAAATAAAAATCATGAACAAAATTTTTTCCGTTGAAGTTGCATGGTTATTTTTTGGTCAAATTCAATATGGCAGTGAAAATGGTGTGTGAATTTCTAACAAGTATCAACTAACAAACTAGATTTTTGAAAATATTAATATTCCATTTCTAGTATGTGAAACCTAACGATATTTTTTTTTGTAGGTGTTGCTAAAATGAGAAATAATCATGTTTGGTGTCTGCTGGTTTTTTTGGCTGTGCACCTCAAAACCTGCACATCCTCCATATCGCCCCCGTCCATTATGCCCAAGAAAGTTCTAGCCGAGGTTGAATCGAATCTGAGAACTTTATTCGGCTTCAAGGGCAGTCCACAGATCGACAGATCAAAGCTTGTTATACCGAAGGCTCTCCTGGACTTGTACCACCAACAAAGTGGTGCCAAATTGGATGTTACGTCCTTTAAAAGGCCTGGAATGTTCACGCAGACCGCTAACACCATCAGGAGTTACCCTCATGTTGGTACGTTCAAATTTTTTTCGTAAAATTGTAAATAACCAAGCACAATCTTGTAATTCTAAAAACCTCTTAAGAAGTCTTATCCTGGAACTAATTCACATTTATTGCCGGAAATTACACAAATCTCTATATGCTCGCGCGTAGGGAGAGTTATCTTCTTCCGAGCGACTGCGCTCGATGGAAATTTTACTACCCACCTGAAATTATCTTTAAAAGCCCGTAAGACTTCCCTTAAACCACTGAGCTCCAATATCGCTTATCAATTATATGTTTAGTATTAGTACGTTCGAATTTTTTTCGTAAAATTAAATTTTATTAAGAATGATACATGTTCCAGAACGTTAAACGTATGTAAACAGTGAATACTTGTATCTAGTTATACAATCTTATATATAAAATTCTCGTGTCACAATGTTCGTTCCCATACTCCTCCGAAACGGCTTGACCGATTCTCATGAAATTTTGTGAGCATATTGAGTAAGTCTGCGAATCGGCCAACATCTATTTTTCATCCCCCTAAATGTTAAGGGTAGTCCACCCCAAAATTTTTTATTTATTTTTTAAACAAAATTTTTTGTTTTAATTTTTTTATGATACAGCATACAAAAATACATACAATCCTAAATTTTCACCCTTCTACGATCAACCCTTATTTTTTATTTGTTGAACTCCGTCGAAATGACTCGACCGATTCTCATGAAATTTTGTGTGCATATCGGTTAGGTCTGAGAATCCGACAAAATCTAGTTTTCATCCCCCTAAATGTTAAGGGTAGTTCACCCCTTAATTATTTCTTTATTTTTCTGACAACATTTTCTGTTCTATTTTTTTATGATACAGCATTCAAAAATATATACAACCCTAAATCACCCCTCTACGATCAACCCCTATTTAGATAGATAGATAGATAGATAGATAGATAGATAGATAGATAGATAGATAGATAGATAGATAGATAGATAGAAAGATAGATAACTATCTAGATAGATAGATAGAGATACATTAGCAGATAGATGAATATATAGAAAGACAGATGAAAATAATTTTTATGGCAGAACAACGTTTGCCGGGTTAGATAGATATGTAGATAGATAGATAGAAAGACAGATGACTATCTAGATAGATAGATAGGTAGATATACATCGGCAGATAGATGAATAGATAGAAAGATAGACAGATAAAAATAATTTATATGGCAGAACAACGTTTGCCAGGTCAGCTAGTTTTATTATAAATATCACTTTTCCTAAGTTTGTATCACACATACTTGGTACAGTTTACATTTCTCGAATCTTCACTGCAAAATTGCAATAGTGTTACGATGTAACACGTATTATTTAAAATCAATCAAAATACCTATATGAATCATTGTCCTACGAATAGATTGAACTTTTCCAGTTCTACTCATAAAATGTCATGAAATACTCCTTCTCTAAAAATTTTCTTTGTGGCATCCCTTTCTTAATCCCTGCCAATGATGAAATTATCATGCTCATGAAAAATGCGGAGGTGCCAGATAAGCATTTCACTTTTTGGTCGAGATGTGCTGGAATATCAAAATCGCGTTATCCAATTAATCCTGCGTATTGTATAATGGTACGACCGTCCCACTTTCGCTACTGTGGAACGCTGGAGTTAATTTTAAAAAAATGCAGCAACTGACGTTCTTTGCACTGAAATCTGTAATCTTTGATTCAATGCTTGAATGTTCCCGAACTTGAAAACTGACATTTAAAAGAATATTATTGATATAATAATGAGAATAAAAAACTGAAGATATTTTTTAATCGTTAAAAACATCTTATACGGGAAAAGCCAAGAATGTTAAAAAAATACCAAATTCATGTTTCAAACATTTCTAGAATTTTCAATTATTGACCTCTAATTAGTAAGTATTTGATTAGAATGGGTACTACCTACGAAGTCTAACAGAACTTTTGATAGTCATAGTATTTGATGTTTTGATAATCTATTGTTTTTTTGAATAGAGAAATAAAAAATATATTCCTCGAGAAATTATGTCCTTTGTATTCTCAATGCTCTAATAAAAAATATATGAAACTATAATACCTAAACCTATCAAGAACTTTTTTATCACTTCATAAATTTATCATATGGAGTTTGAGTTGAGGTTTTGTGTGTTTGAATGTGCAAAGATTGATATCAAATTGAATTGTAATCATTGAAAACGACAAATACCTTTTTTTTGAAAATTGAAAATATCCACGCATTTCCATACTTGTGTAGACTTGTCCGAATAGTTATTTATGTACTGAGTGTATTATATAGATCCGAACGCTCGATGGGCGTTAGAAACTAGTAACGCACGTGGTGCATACAAGATTTTATTTTTCACGAAAAAATTATTTTATTATAATGAAAAATCGATTTTAAAATCGGTTAATTGCTCCTACACTTTCCATTGTTTGTGAATATTTTTGTCATCATATTTAGTGAATGTCATTGCTGCTTTCTTTGTGTAATCTTATAGAAATAATGGAAATGAAAATGAATTTACCCAAGAATATCATAGAAAATGCATCCAAAGCTGCGAATAATTCATTGCCGGAGAAATCCAGAGTCATATACGACAAGGAATATGAAGTATTTAATCAAAAATCAAGTTGCTTCATTTCTCCTCGTACAATTAGCGGGCGTTATGATCCATTATGCCCGCTCATAACGCCCTAGGGCATAATGAGTGTACATATTTATAGCAACCGTATACTGTATAACTGAAAAATAAAACCTTTTATAATTTGATATAATGATCATAAAGTCTAGTCAACATAAGTAAACACTAGAAAAATGTATCATTAGTTTATTATAATTACGCATAGATCACGATATGACTCCCTACAATAACATTTATAGCCTTCAGCTAAAAAAATTCCAATGTTTTACTAGTCAATACTTCAATAATTCATAATTCACAATAATTTTTTGTAGTAGATATCATTTTCTTTAGAACTCGTCTGGAGTTTCACTTGCAGTAACTCCAGATAAGCACGTTACACTTTGTTGCAGTAAGTAGGGCGGGTCCAAAGGAAGGTTTGACCCGACAAACACCTGATACACGTGTATTTCAACATACCGCAATCTATAAATAAAATAATTACTATGTTATTAAATTATCTATATCTGGAGGTCATGTGTAAAAGTTTAGATTTGCGCGGTACATTGTTTATTCCGTCTTCCCATGCAACTTGATGCAGGAAGAGAACATAATCGACGATATCTATGGTAATGCGATGTATAAATACAAAGGCTACTTTTATTGAGCGGTGTTGGAATGAGAAATCTTTGAAATTGGAATAACTTATTACATATAGAATTGATTATAAAAAGTAAGACTTCTCAACTTTTTTTTAAAGCTTGTTTCTCATCAAGTAATCCCTTCCAGTTTCAGTTTCTAGAAGTAAAACGCAAAATTCCAATAAAAGCTATGGTTGAAATATGTTTTCATTACGCTTAACAATTCAGAATAATAAAGACTTTTCTTTTTTCCTTTCAGAGAGTCCGATGGACGAAAAATTCAGCGATGACAAATTTAGACTGAAATTTCAAGTGACAAATGTTCCCGCTAATGAAAAACTCAAAGCCGCTGAGATAGCTATTAACAGAGACGTCGTTCGTAAGATCGGCGGAGGAAATAAGTCCCACCAACAAAGAATTATGGTAATAGACATCATCCGACCAGGAATCAAGGGCAAACAAGAAGCAATCACCAGAGTTATAGACTCGAAATTAATTAACATAAGAAGCAACAAAACAATCAGCGTTGATGTGCTTCTAGCTGTACAAAGATGGATTAACCAACCCAAAAGTAACCATGGGATAATAATAAGAGTAAAAGATATAGGTAGCCAAAATAAACAAAAACCGGAAAGACATTTGAGGTTGAAGAGGGACCTCCGGGAAGACTGGAATCAAAAGCAGCCTCTTCTCTTCATTTATACCGACGATGGTAAAGGTTTTCATAGGAGTGGACAGGAAATACTGAACAACCGCAGGAAGAGGGCTGCGAGAAACGGGAGACGAAGGGACGAGAAAAGGGAGCCTTGCAGAAGGCACGCTATGCGGGTGGACTTCGCTCACGTGGGCTGGAACGACTGGATCGTGGCGCCTGCGTACTACGACGCGTACTATTGCACGGGGGAGTGCAACTTTCCGTTTCCTGATCATTTGAACACTACGAACCACGCGATCGTGCAGTCCTTGATCAATTCGGTGAATCCGATCAAGGTGCCGAAGCCGTGTTGTATACCGACGCAGCTCAGCTCCATATCCATGTTGTACGTGGACGACCAACAGAAGGTCACGCTCAAAAACTATAAGGATATGGTTGTGATAGGGTGTGGTTGTCGGTAGTCGCCTCTGAAAGTTTGGCGTTTTGTAACGTTCGATTTACTTGGCATTTCGAGTTTGATGCTTCATCTTTTAAAGATGGCAATTTGCTACTGGAGTTGGTATCCTCCATAGTATGAAGTTCCAGCATGGATAGAATTCAACAGATGAGAATGATTGAAGAGTTTTGCGCGGTATTTGCGCTTCAAGATACTCTTGGTAATCGATGAAAAGAGAAACGCAATCTACCATCTATTTTAATATGTTTTCATTCCGATGATCATGAAATATTCGAAGAGAAAAATGAAAGAAGATCTTGTGAAGGCAATAGAACAGTTATTCATATAATTCTATTCTGAAGTTGAATAAATGATGAAGTCCAAAAAAAAATTATGAATTTCTTTAAAAAAAATAGTACCAGTAATCTGGATTCAATGAATCAAGTACATTGAGCATTTCAATACACGTTCAAAAATATAACTTTAACCAATTTATTTTATCACTGGAATAAT
Source organism: Cynegetis impunctata (assembly GCA_030704885.1). Taxonomy (NCBI): domain Eukaryota; kingdom Metazoa; phylum Arthropoda; class Insecta; order Coleoptera; family Coccinellidae; genus Cynegetis; species Cynegetis impunctata. Next base: position 236,973 of record JARQZK010001454.1, on the reverse strand, counting down.
AAAAATCCTGTTGATTAAATTCCGAAGAGGAATTAAGATGATGAGCATGCATCCCACCTCTGATGTAATATGAAGTACTTATCAGACTGTCCTTATGTATATTTCGAAATCGAATGATTCGGATCTCGAAATTGCCATAGAGAATGTTACAGAACACCAAGTAAACTTGAAACCGAATCTGTGATCAAAAAAAAACTGTAACTGTGCAGTGTCCCAGTAAATGAAAATTGAAAAACGGGTTGCACTATAAACATTCCCTCTTCATCTGTGATTGTAAATGTATAAAGTTAGGTTGAAAGTGTATAGACGTGATCAAGATGAACGAAAAAGAAATTGGATGAGGTTTACATAAAAATAAATAAACATAGATCATTGTTTTTATTTTTATAATAATTGGAGAAAATGGAGACAATGAAAAATATCAAAAAAAAGCATGGAATAAATGTTTTTACGAATTGAAAGTATTCAGTATATTTTTCGAAAAATAACTATTTTTGACTTTAATTTGAATCATTAATTTTGTTCAAGACATAAGAAATATATTCAAAAATTGAAGTGTTGGAATATTTATCAACCTAATGAATAAACATACAAACAATTTCGAAGAAATGTTGACGATTTTGATGCAATGTTTCAAAGAAAATCAAATCATCAATTGAATTAATATTCATGAATTGAATAGCGATATGTGCATAATTAATGAGATAATTTTTTACCTATTTTTAAATATCAACTCTTACATTTTCAATTCCAATGGATTTTGCCATGTATTAAAAAAAAATTAAAACTGAACTTTTCAATATTTGAGGTTGCTAAATTAATTTTTTTGTGTGATCATATTATTGGATAAATCATACAAAAAAATAAATTTTTAAATTATTCAATTTTTTTCTAACTCAATTAAAGACAAATTCGGAAAAATTGTGAAATGGTTTGAAAATTTGCATAATTTGAATTCTTTGAGAACTTATATTTTCTGTATAGATTTTACTCGAAACAGAATACAACATGACAAAATTGTCCGAATTATGATTTCTTAACTATTTGAAAATATAAAATGAAAAAATTGAATTTACAAAAAATAATAAATTTTAATAAATTATTTTTCTCGAAATAAATTGACCGAAAAAATAAAATACTCTACATAATATCTACTTTTCAACTAGATATGTACATCGGAAGAAAAAGAAGGTTGACGAACATAACAAAAAATACTAATGTAATTTCGGGTGACATTAAAAATGTTTAATGTGTATTCCTTGTCCAATTTCTCCTGCTCCGTCAGGTAAATCTCGAATTGTTCACCATAAAATATAAACAGACCTATAGCCTGAAACTAAAAACTACCTGAGCGTCCGAAAACCTCAATTATAATAGTCAATGAAGTGGAAGGTCTTGCTAGGGTCTATAATAGAAAATATTCATAATCTAATTGAAACTGCAGAGGCCAAGATGTGTATTTTACTGCAGTTTTTTCAGTATCATATGCAACCCAGCAAACAGTCATACGTAATATATTGATATATTTGATGTATCACATATACATAACCATATATAATACTGGTGCGTATAGGTTGATTGTGAGCTCTAAGTCAGCGTTTCTCAATCTTTCAGGATTCGTTGCCTAATTTTCCATCATAATTCTTACCACACAATAAAATATAAAACAAAAGAATATTGTTTTGTATGTGTGTCTAAGAAAACAAAACTGAAAAAGAATTTTGTTTTGTATGTGTTTCTTTAAAAAACACCAAAAAATTTTTTTTGAGTTACACGCATGTGTGTCTTAAAAGAAAAGAATTTTGTTATGTATGTGTGTCTAAAAAATAAACAAAAAAGAATTTTGTTTTGTATGTGTCAAAAAACAAAAAAAAATTGGGTTTGTATGTGTGTCTTAAAAAAAACAAAAAAGAATTTTGTTTTGTATGTGTGTGTCTAAAAAACAAACAGAAAAGAATTTTGGTTTGTATGTGTGTCTTAAAAACAAACAAAAACGAATTTTGTTTTGCATGTGTGTCTTAACAACAAAGAAAAAAGAATTTTGTTATGTATGTATGTCTAAAAAACAAACAAAAAAGAAATTTGTTTTGTATGTGTGTCTAAAAAAAATAAACAAAAAATAATTTTGGTTTGTATGTGTGTCTAAAAAAACAAACAAAAAAGAAATTTGTTGTGTATGTTTACACTTTCCTTTCAGTCAGTTAATACATTCTTGAAGTAATAGTTGCTCTTGAATATGATTGTGCTCTTCCTTTTGTGTGCTGGCACCCCACAGGTTGAGAATCGCCGCTCCAAGTCATATTTTTGCTGTATAATATGTAGATCGTATGAAAATATAGCTGGTTATATATATATATATATATATATATATATATATATATATATATATATATATATATATATATATATATATATATATATATATATATATATATATATATATATATATATATATATATATATATATATATATATATATATATATATATAATTTTTATTTTGTGCCAATCATTCAGGTTTTTTTTTTAAGTGCAACTCTTGGAAATGCAAATGATTATAACGCTTCTCATATATGTTTTGGTATAGCATCCTATTTGCAAGAGTATAAGGAAAATTTTTATACCTTTGAAAAAGAGAAAATACACAATATACCGATACATGTATATGGAGTTCTAATTAAATTGTTAGTGGAATTTTATTGATAATATTCCATTAAGTGAGTTGAAAAAGTCCCTCTGAAGTACTGGGGTAAAAAATATTACAGAATGGTTTGCTGGAAAGGTATTATGGCAATGCTATCAAAAACAAATTATATTTCTCAACATTCATTCTATGTTTTTTGAAGAAACCTTGTTATCATTGACTTTTAAAACTGAGTGTTTTGTGTTGAGCATTCCGTTGTTTGAAATCTAGCTTCCAGTGGAAACAAGTCTATGCAATTCAGTCAGATGTAATATATTAGTACCTGGATAAGGATATTTATTAACTATTATGTGCATATTGTACAGAAATTAGATGTATATTGCTATTGAATATTTTTGTTGTAAGATTTTAATATAAGATTTTGTACATACTGTATATATTAAAATATTTTGTTCAGATGTTTACATCATTCGTTTTTTTTTCCGTTTCCTTGATTTCAGAAGTTTGAAGGAATTATTCAGAAGTTAAAAAAGTATACCATAGATAGATCTTTGGTATGGATCTTTGAGATAACTGATGAAAAAGGTGGATTGATATTAAGCATATCCTGAAACAGAGAAATCTGGTTCCTCAAAAATTCGAAGTTAAACGGTGTTATTGAAATGTGTGAAACAGTATATTGGATATTTGTTCAAAATTTTCACAATACAATTATATGCACAAGGGGGGCAATTAGCACCTAGCTGCTAATGTTTCGCAATATGCGACTGAATTAAGTGGTCATTATTTTCATTCTCTGCTGTGATTTAAATGAATGAATTCCTTGCAATATGAAAATAACGTATTCATGTACATTTCAAAACTTAAAATTAGAAATGAAAAACTATAATCATATTTTTGGATTAGCTAACTTATTTAACTTTAATTTTAACTTCGTGAATTGTTAAAGAAGATTATGAAATTTTCTTTTACAGTAACTAAAATGTTCGTATGAATAAATTAACGAAAGTGAAAATACTTATAAAATAATATATATAAAAAAAATTATGAAAGAATATAGTATCATTAGCAAAAATCTATAAATTAGTAATTTCATAGCTATCCAAATTACTGCAATACACTGCAGTTCAAATAACCAAAAAATTAGTTTTTCACTTTGTAACTCACTGGATTCACCTCTCATTCTTGGAAAGACTTAATAGAATAAACATACATTTTTTTCTAGTTTGAAGGTAATGTTACTGTAGGAATCATAGAGCAAGCAGCAATTCTGTGCTTATTTGTCATCAATTAAGTTATCAAGGAAACATCATCATGGATGGAGCACTCCTAGGCTTACTTTTTTACTCAACAGTCAGTTTATTTTTTAAATTTGAGTAATTGAATACAAGAATAAAATAATATAATAAAATTCTGCGGATTGCAAATAATCTTGATGGACATTTCGGAAAATTAGCAGCATGATCGTTGAACATTTATGTCAGTAAATCAGTTTAGGTAGACAACAGAAAGCTCTTCTTCTAGATATTCTAATTTTGAAACACTGAGTTATTGACAATGAAAGATTTTTAAAAAAATATAAAACTACGAAACGCAAAAATAATGTAATTGAGTTATATCCTAACGTTCTTTCCGTTTCTTGGAACATTGTCTAAAGAAGCCTCAGTGAAGGTGAAACATACGTCGTATAATACAATTAATAAGGTTATAAAATGTAGATATTCACTCTAAATGAAGAAGCTAGTATGGATATTGTACGGAAACTGGCGCTACTTAGATTAACAAGAAATTTTTGCTATGAATCATGAAGATCCGTTGAAAAAAAAGTGATAATTATAGTCTCAGGTTAATCTACCGAGCCAGTTAGCCAAGTAATTATGTACACTAGTTAGTATTCAGGAGGCCCCGGATTCAAACCCCGAGGTCGACTGGTCTGCCATGGGTTTTTCTCAGAGGTTTTCTTATGGCGTAGATAAGTCACTGCTTGCAATTTTATAAAGGCGAATGGTGGGCTAGTATTCATTCTCTGAAACCTATCCACATTTTCTTTCATCCACAAATATCCTGCCTCACCCATCCTGAATGCACTTGTACATACAAGTGTATCGCCTGATCTTGATTCCTTTCCATAACTCAAGCAGCCTTGAGGGAGGAATGAAACAAGAGCAATTTAGGTTAATCTAAATTGACCTTATTGGTTTATATCATTAAAATCAAATTTGAAAAAGATAAAGATATCTAAGAACTTCACAAAATTACTCAACTGATTTTTAAAATAGGTAAGTGCTATTTTCGGTTATTGAAGAATATAATTATCCAAAAATATTTCGAATATAATAATACCTATAGTGATTTTTGATGTCATGTAAAGCAGAAGTGAGTTTGAAACTCTAATGAAGAAATTACTCACATTCAATAAAATTGTTATTTTTATTTTTAATAATAGTATAATAAAAGTCAAATTACGCCTGTGATTGATAGTTCGATTTAAAATATTTGTTTGTTGGTAGCATGTTGTAAGTTGGTAGAGTAAGTATCAATTGTAATACGAAAGATTTATAAGCAAGAAGTTATCGTTAGTATTTTATATTATGAACACAATCAAGAAAAGCAATTTCCATTTCACAAATAAAGGATATACATACGTACATAGGTACATAAAAGCATTTGAAATGAAATATGTGATGATTTGAAAAAAGTATTTCAAATACAAAATAAGAATAGTTATTTTGAATTATTCACTACAAAAGAATCCAATTATCCCGGAATCATGGTTCAGAAAAAATTCCACAATAATTGAATCAAGCTTTGAATAAGTAGATATATATATATATATATATATATATATATATATATATATATATATATATATATATATATATATATATATATATATTTATTTATACATATACAGGGTGATTCATTAATATGTGTAAATATTTTAATGGGAGAATTTTCAGCTCAAAATATGAAGATCTAACCCAAATTGCTTATATAAAATATTTCTCCTTACTGATTTACAGGGTGTTTTATTTAGATTATTAAAAATGAATTTGGTTCATTACTTTAATACTGCTTGATATTTCTTTATGATATTTGGCAGTAAGTTGAAGTAGTTTGGGACACATCAAATAATAGTTGAGAAGACTTTCTCGCTATCACCAGTGGCGTACGGCAGGGGCACGGGAAGAGTTCTCGTTTCCTAAATTCTACGCCACTGGCAGAATTGTCATTTTAGTATAATTTTTCGATTCTCCAATATTTTCTCTGTAAATAAGGCACTCTTTTTTCGTAACGCTAGAGCCACTATTTTTCGAGATATTTAACGTTGAACATATGGCTGCACAATTCTTTCGATTTTTATGTACGAGTCATGCGGTGTGTTTTGTCATACGATTGCATGTATTACGTAAAATAAACATTATTAAGTATTTTTTTCAATTTATAATAATATTAACAAACAATTTAAAACAGAACAACTACAAAAATAACCAGCGCTACATAAAACAAGTTCAAAATAAATACTTAAATCAAGATCTTCTCTACAATTTTTGGAAGAATATCAAATTTATGAACAAAACTTAAAAACAATTCACAACAAATGTTCAATGTGATCTCCGTTTACCTCAATAAGTTTATCTATTCTTCAAACGATTTTCGAACATTAAAAAATATGGCTGATTCGCAATAAAATTAGCGGAATATACAATTTGCTGCCATTGTTCCTGGCGAGTATTTATCGTTTGGGATATTTTTGTAGTTGTTCTGTTTTAAATTGTTTGTTAATATTATTATAAATTGAAAAAAAATACCTAATTATGTTTATTTTAAATAATACATGCAATCGTATGACAAAAAATACCGACATGACTCGAACATAAAAATCGAAAGAATTGTGCAGCCATATGTTCAACGTTAAATATCTCGAAAAATAGTGGCTCTAGCGTTACGAAAAGAGGGTCCCTTATTTACAGAGAAAATATTGGAGAATCGAAAAATTATACTAAAATGACAATTCGCCAGTGGCGTAGAATTTAGGAAACGATAACTCTTCCCGTGCCCCTGCCGCACGCCACTGGTGATAGCGAGAAAGTCTTCTTTACTATTATTTGATGTGTCCCAAACTACTTTAACTTACTGCCAAATATCATAAAGAAATATCAAGCAGTATTAAAGTAATGAACCAAATTTATTTTTAATAATCTAAATAAAACACCCTGTAAATCAGTAAGCAGAAATATTTTATATAAGCAATTTGGGTTAGATCTTCATATTTCGAGCTCAAAATTCTTCCGTTAAAATATTTACACATATTAATGAATCACCCTATATATATATATATATATATATATATATATATATATAAAAATATATATATATATATATATATATAAATATATATAAACTATACCAACTTTTCAAGTATTGGACAAATATATATATATATATATATATATATATATATATATATATATATATATATATATATATATATATATATATATATATTTGTCCAATACTTGAAAAGTTGGTATAGTTTATATTTATCATATCCAATAATAAAATATTAATAAAAATATTTCCGCTGAACTCCATTCTAAGCCACAATAACATGTCCGCCCAAACTAAAAAATACCAAGTATATAAGAATACTTTCTAGTGTGTTTTTATTATACAGAGATAGACAGGCCTGATTACTAATTAAATTGTGGGATACTTCGTTGGAGAGAATGACGTAGTCACCTTTTACGTACGCCGATACCCCTGTAGCCGTCAGCAAGGACCACCCCTGGCCGACAGGGGAAACTCGACTTGGGAGGTGCGCATCCGGTGCGGCTCAAGCTATGTCATTACTCGGGACTCGTTAAAAAGAGCACTCAACTCCCTAATTGGTGTACTAAAGCCGCTCTCTGACAGTTCCAATAGCGTTTGTTTCGAACGCACAATGATGTAGCCAAAAATCATTGACACAATCGCCCAATCAAACTGCTCTAGAAGCGATGCTAACTTCTTCTCTCGGACACGGTTTGAAACAAGAAACCTACCTCTTATCTGAGGAATGCCGTGAGAAAATGGGACGACCCGAATCTCCTATTGGGACATCAATAAAATCAACCGGTGATTATCTTTGTTACTATTAGGTAGTCGGACGGAAAGAACGGGTCAAATTTTGTACTAATTGTGGACACTAAAAATTCCTGATTCGGTGCTATCAGAAACACTATCGGGTAGTTCTTTCCACTTTTTAAACCCTTCAAATTACTCTATGAATTTTCTAATCAAACTATCAAACTAATGAGGTGATAAATTTGAGTAGGATTTCAATGAGTATGTTTGAACGTACTTACTATTCATCTGTCCTGTATTTTGTACTATAATTGGTACGAAGTTCGCCATCCCAAGTTGCACTCCAGAAATTGGCAAATAGGAAGCCTCAAAATGATAAAGCTTAATCAATATAATATTCCTGAGAATTTTATATTGAAATTGAAATTGGTCATTTATTATTGATTACGTATGATCTTGAACTGGAGAACTGAATTTAATTTTTACAAATAATCTATCTTTTACCTATTCCTATAATTATAACCAGGAATAGGAATTGATATTTGATGGAAATATATATATATATATATATATATATATATATATATATATATATATATATATATATATATATAATATATATATATATATATATATATATATATATATATATATATATATATATATATATATATATATATATATATACAGTATGTCCACCGATGGAGTTTACAAGAGGACAAATGGACTAAAAATTGAAAGATACGAAAAAAAGTCACTCCTAATAAACGTTTCTGCTTGTCTAGAAAATACGATTCATCATGAGAAATTTTAATTTTTGTATACAGGGTGGGTACAAACTGCAAAAATGTTATTTTGCTTAAGAGTAAACATACATTTTTTTTAGAGTTACGAAAAAAAGTCACTCTTAATTATCGTTTCTGCTTGTCTAAAAAATACGATTCATGATAAGAAACTTTACATTTTTTCCATACAATATTTTTTAATGTTATTTTGCTTGAGAGTAAACAGCTTATTTTGAGTTATAAAAAGAGGTTACTTTTAATGAATGTGTTTTCTACACAACAAACCGAAGTAGAACAATTCATCAAAGGTTTTACCTATGTAAAAACTATTTCTCAAAAATTATTCGCTGGCACATCTCCAACAGGTGAACGTAGTTAAAATAATATTAACACTTAAGGTAACAGGTACTTGTTGCCAATGTCTTTATTTAATGAAATTATTATTTGAATAGAAACGCTATCTACTGAACAAAGAGTTTTTATAATACAATGTTATGAGGATGGTCAAGTTTCATACCGCCACGTCATGGAACAATTTACCAAGAAATTTGTAGGAATCTCAATAACTAGAATGGCAATCTGCAAATTAACAAAAAAGTTCCAGGGAACTGGTTCGGTTTTGGATATAAAAAAAAGAAGAAATACGACCATGATGATGCTGCTACGGTCTTAGTTCTTCAATCTGTTGAAGAAAATCCTATGACGTCCCTTAAAAATCGTGCTACTCAGTTGGAAGTTGTGAAAAAAAGTCAAATTCAGAAGATCCTCAAAGCAAATAAATTGTATCCGTATAAACCGCACTTTAATCAAAGATTGAAAGAGGGAGATGACGCGAAACGACTTGATTTTTGCTTGTGGATAGGAGAAAAAATTTTAAGTGGAAATGTTGGTTTTTATAAATAAATCACGTTTTCTGATGAAAGTACATTTTTTACCAATGGAACCGTTGTAACCCAGCACCTTAGGTACTGGTCTTTAGAAAATCCCGAATTCAGAGTTATGGCGGGAAGACAATATTTCGATAAAAGTGAACGTGTGGTGCGCGATATCCATCCATGGCATCATAGGGCCATATTTTTTTGATAACACGTGCAATAGAATATCATATTTAGAAATGCTGGATACATTTTTCAATGATGAACTCGAAAATCTACCATTAAATTTTCGACAAAATATGTATTTTCAGCAAGATGGTTGTGCAGCTCATTTCGCTCGTGAGATTAGAGAATAACTTGACCGCAGATTTGGATCGAGGTGGATTGGCAGGAATGGCCCAGTTTTGTGGCCCCCAAGAAGCCCCGACTTAACCTTGGCCGATATGTTCTTATGGGGCCGTTTGAAACAAATTGTTTTTGCTACCGCAGTACCAAATGATATTGAAAAGCTGAAGGGCAGAATGATCCAAAAATAAAAATTTTTCAGTTTGTACCCACCCTGTATAATAAAAATTAAAGTTTTTTATGATGAATCGTATTTTCTAGACAAGTAACAACGTTTATTAAGAGTGATTTTTCTCGTAACTTTCGAAAAAAGGTATGTTTACTCTTAAGCAAAATAACATTTTTGCAGTTTGTACCCACCCTGTATAAAAAAATTGAAATTTCTTATGATGAATCGTATTTTCTAGACAAGCAGAAACGTTTATTAAGAGTGACTTTTTTTCGTATCTTTCAAGTTTTGGTCCATTTGTCCTCTTGTAAACCCCATCCGTGGACATACTGTATATATATATATATATATATATATATATATATATATATATATATATATATATATATATATATATATATATATATATATATATATAAAGGAAAGGAAACACACGTGTTTCATTCCTCCCTGAAGTATGTGTCAGGGAGGCGGGCAGCTTGAGAGGATTAACTCCTTCAGCCAGATCAGAGGATACACTTGTATGTACAAGTGCATTAAGGATAGGTGGGACGGGATATTTATGGAACATAGGAAGTGTGGGTAGGGTTCAGAGGATTAATACTGGCCCAGCATTCGCCTTGTAAGTTTGCAAGCAGTGACTTACATCACTAAAAAACTCATAGCAGACCAGTCGGCCCCGGGGTTTGAACCCGAGACCTCCCAAATACTAGTCAGCGTACCTAACGTACTCGACTAACTAGCTTGGTATATATATATATATATATATATATATATATATATATATATATATATATATATATATATATATATATATATATATATATATATATATATATATATATATATATATATATATATATATATATATATATATATATGTTTGTTTTATTTAAAACTATGAAAGCCAAGATAAATAATAGTTGAAAATATGAAAAACATGCTCTTGTAGTTAGTAAAACTAAAAAAATAGAAAATAAATAATCGTTTGTAAAAAATAAAACAACACGCTTTTGTAGATAACCGAACTTCAAAATAGAGAATAAATAATAGTTTACAAGAACTAAAGAACACTCTTTAATAGAGAGCAAACTAAAAATTTCAATTAAGAGTAGTGTAAATAATAAAAAAATTTCTTTTATTTTAGAAAAGCTAGGTATGCTTTTTGAGATATTTCCATTTACACTCTACTTTTACTAATATCTGTCATTAAAATATTATAACACTTGAGTCCAAGCTCCCCACGCTTTTCTACAACAAAAAAATTTTTTTTGTTGGCACTATTCGTAATTTGAATTTAAAAGCGTGTTTTTTATTTTTTTAAAACTATTATGTATTAGTGGTATGCTTAAAAAACTGACTTAACAGGGTCATCTTCAAAGGGCGCCACCTCCCCTAAGTGGCACTTCTGGATAAAGGTAAATTAGGTTTGATGGACATAAAATCACATCTAGTATCTGTAGTTTGCGTTTGGCCAGAGAGTTTCCGGACACCCTGTATAAATCCTAATATAAATAATTCTTATTTTTGTCAAAATTGTGTACCCCCATTTACAGACACCTGGTCCTATTTGTTATATGATGGATTTGCGAATAGGTACTTGATTATATAAATCGTATTATGAAATATTCATTAAACCAGACAATAGAACTGATATTTCACGGTTGAAATTTTCGAATTCTTGTTACCCAAGATGGCAGTTTGAATTTTTGAATGCAGAGGTCTTGAATAACGACCTTGATAATTTTTTGATCTCGACAAAAAGAACTATCACGCTATTCTGGTAAAACAAGTCCTGACAATGATTCAGACAAAGTCAATTCGGACTTTCTGCCCGAAAACAAGGTTATTAATTTCAGGCAAAAACCGCGGCCAGATGTTCCCCAGCTTCAAGATTACACGCATCAGAGATAAAATACACGTTTCGATAAAAAGTTACCCATTCAATTCCTCACATCCAAATGAGATAAAAGGACACCTACTCAATATAGCCTGAATGATAATATTATTGTATCTACACAATGAAATATGTCGAGAATCTCTTAGAGGGGCCTTTATCACTGCATTAAACCCTCGTTGGGCCCGTATAAATTCTCCAAAATAAACACCTTTTTGTATGGCTATTAAACTTTAATGGGATAGAAAATGTATCTCGTAACTTATTTCACTCTAACGTGAAGGTGATGTGTGAAATTTTAAATGTTATGGCTGTCGACTGGTTGGAAATTTATATCACTTTGTTCCTAATTTTATTTTTAATTTGTATGTTGTTACGGCCTTCGTAGCTTGAAATCCTAACTGAAGTAGCTTCACGTCATATCAGACATAATGGAATCTCAAAAGAAGTTCACAAAATATTTTCCGAGTGCAGTTTTACTCTTTTTCATTGAATAATACTACCCATTATTCTCTTCCAAAATATTAAGAATAATTCGGTGGTAGTTTGAGCTCCTTCACCATTTTGCATGATATGTAGGTACATCATTTACATATCAAGACATTTTCGTATGTTATGGAATAGATCGGAAGCAATTTGTTATTACTAATTTAAAATATTATTATCAGCTCATACAATTACAGTTGTTTTCGATCTCTTTCTATTAATTGAACGACTCATTAGTCCCCATTTATCTAGAAAATGTAAAATACTAGCCCCTATTGTAGTAAAGGCAAATTTTTGTCACTAATTTTTTTAATAGGTGACTATGCATACGACAGCTCAATTCTTTATCTGATGATGGTTTAGCACCAAATTTGCAATCGCCATAATTCCTTTATTTGATATTTTGTAATATCTATACTGAATCATAAATTCAGAATTTTCATGATCATTTTAAAATACAAAACATTATGAAATAATTTTCCTTCTTTCGATTATTCCAATATACAGTATGTCTACGGATGGGGTTTACAAGAGGACAAATGGACTAAAAATTGAAAGATACGAAAAAAAGTCACTCTTAATAAACGTTTCTGCTTGTCTAGAATATACGATTCATCTTAAGAAATTTTAATTTTTTTATACAGGGTGGGTACAAACTGCAAAAATGTTGTTTTGCTTAAGAGTAAACATACCTTTTTTTGAAAGTTAAAAAAAAAGTCACTCTTAATGAACGTTTCTGCTTGTTTAGAAAATACGATTCATCATAAGATACTTCAATTTTTTTATACAGGGTGGGTACAAACTGCAAAAATGTTATTGTGCTTAAGAGTAAACATACCTTTTTTTGAAAGTTACGAAAAAAAATCACTCCTGTTATACATTTCTGCTTGTCTAAAAAATACGATTCATCATAAGAAACTTTAATTTTTTTATATAGGATGGGTACAAACTACAAATTATCATTTTGTTTGAGAATAAACATAGCTTATTTTGAAAGTTATGAAAAGAGGTCACTTTTAATGAATGTGTTTTCTACAACAAACCGAAGTAGAAAAATTCATTAAAAGGTTTACCTATGAAAAAATTACTTCATCAAGTAAAAACGTTTATTAAGAGTGACTTTTTTTCGTAACTTTCAAAATAAGTTATGTTCAGTCTTAGGGAAAATGACATTTTTGCAGTTTGTACCCACCCTGTATGAAAAAAATTGAAGTTTCTTACGATGAATCGCATTTTCAATGCGACAAATGAAACGTTTATTAAGAGGAACTTTTTTTCATAATTTTCAAAATAAGGTATGTTTACTCTTATGCAAAATAACATTTTTTCAGTTTGTACCCACCCTGTATGAAAAAAATTAAAGTTTCTTATGTCGTATTTTCTAGACAAGTAAAAACGTTTTTGAAGAGTGCTTTTTTTCGTAACTTTCAAAATAAGATATGATTAGTCTTAAGGAAAATAACATTTCTGCAGTTTGTACCCACCCTGTCTAAAATTTAAGTTTCTCATGATCAATCGATTCATCATGAGTTTCTCATGATGAATCGCATTTTCGAGACAAGCAAAAACGTTTATTAAAAGTGATTTTTTTAGTAACTTTCAACAAAAGTTATGTTTGCTCTTAAGCAAAATAACATTTTTGCAGTTTCTACCCACCCTGTATGACAAAATTAAAGTTTCTTATGATGAATCGTATTTTCTAGACAAGCAGAAACGTTTATTAAGAGTGACTTTTTTCGTAACTTTCAAAAAAAGGTATGTTTACTCTTAAGCAAAATAACATTTTTCAGTTTGTACTCACCCTGTGTTCAAAAATTAAAATTTCTTAAGATGAATCGTATTTTCTAGACAAGCAGAAACGTTTATTAAGAGTGACTTTTTTCATATCTTCCATTTTTTTGTCCATTTGTCCTCTTGTAAACCCCATCCGTGGACATACTGTTTACGAAGTTTAGAAACATTGAGTAAATTTGTATTGTAGTATTCAAGGTCATTAGACTTTTGACTATTTCTCATGTTTTATGTGAATGTAGAACAAAAACAAAGATTGACGACTATTGGGAAGTTATCAAATGGTCAAAAGTACTGAGATTATATAAATATGATAACTGCGATTTAGAATGTTTTGAAACGTGAAGATTTATTTGTAATATACAGCTTCCAAATTATAATAGTTACATCAAATTGAATTCCTTTTGTGCAAAGATATTTTGCTTTATCAACTCATTCAGATTTTTTTCTGAATTCCAAAGCATGCCTTTTCTTTCTTTTATTAAGAGAACTGTTAATCGCACTACACCAAATTGTCATGGTATACAAAGTTTAAAATACGAAAATAATTTTAAAATTCCTTTTCAACGGAAAACTAATTGGAATCATAAAAAATTAACCCGAACGAATTCAAGATCACACAGTCATTCGAAATCAGTTCACCCTATATTTTATATCACTTGAAAGTATAGCTACCATCAAAAATAACAATGCCTTAAAACTCGATCAATTTCAAAGTTATCATTACCCGGGTCTTTTAATTTGCTTTGACCCACAGCGTAAAAAATGGTCCACAAAATTACAGAGTGTTCTCGCAAGTGCTTATTTATTTTTCCGTAAACTACGGCAAATTATATTCTGTACAGCCGAGAAATGTCTCTTAACAGCCGGCATCAATCATTATTATGTTGTTAGTTGAGATGTCATGGGACCAAATATCCCAGACCCGAATTTTATTCAATGGTCATTATCAACACATAGTTGTGGAAAGTTAGTTTGGTAAATGGCAACAACTCGGAGATGCAGAGGCTAATATTGCACGGGTAAATAATATAAGAGGATGCAATGTGATTTTTTAAATTTGTTTGAAGTTGATGTTTTGTTTAATCGTTGTTTAAAAGTGCTTCCTCTCTAAGTGGACTACATATATTTTATGATTGATATACCCAAGAGGTAATTTGGTGACTATTTGTAATAAATACATCTTAAGATTGTGTTAAAACGATATTTATAAAATTTAGCTGAAATTTGGCATGTTAATTGAAATATTTCTAACTGAAATTGAAAATTAGTTACCTCAAGAGTTTTTCCAGTTTTATATTATACCAAATAGATTCCCTACATGATAAGAAGAAAAATTCATCACTTTTACGTATTCTGATATGGTAGTAGGTACTGGTCGATGAAATCAAAAAAAATATGATTTAATTTTAATTAAAACAGTAATTATTAATTTTCTAATTATGCAATTACAATAAGAGGCAATTATAAGACATTTTGGTTATATTTTTCAAAATATATACTTCTTGACTTTGACGTTTCTGCTGCAACAATGTCATTACATCGAGGAATTTCTACTGTAATTCAGTATCTACTGCATTGTTACAACAATGTATGAGGAAATGTTCAATGAAATAACGAATGCCTATCTCTGTAGCTAATGCAATCAAATCAAAATATAAGGCTTTATTGCCTTTAAAATTTATAATTAAACATATCCCCTGAAAGGATTAATGTCACAAAAAACAATGTTTTGTGAAAAATATTAGTACCAAAAATATATCAAACACTTTTTCCATACAAAATATTTACCAATTTAACATCATTAACTCTAGAACAAAGCTATTTCCGAAACCGGAAATAAATGTCAAATTTCTTGTACAAAACCTATGCCTGTGTCATTCAATTTGGTCGTATAGATCAAGAAAGTCTATCAAGAAAATAAGATTTAGTTTTATTCCGAAAATTAGCTATGGAAGTTATAGGTGTTAAATAATCTGGAAGGTGATTGTAAATTTTCTCAGCATTGTAAATGATGGAATTTTTTGTTAATTCAGAGGAAGGGAGGTGAACATGATGTCCCGAGAATTTAGTAGGATACCTGTGCTGTAGTACCGAGAGTACGTACATGAAAATACTTACTAATCAAGCACACAGATTTAAGTAAATATAAACCAAAAAGCGTTAAAATTCTATTTTTGTTTGAAATTAGGTTTGCAGAACGAATTGCTCTATTCTGCAATTTAAGAATGGTGTCAAATTGTGAAGAATTACATTAACCCCAAAGGGAAGACCATAACGAAGATGTGATTCAAATAATGCAAAATAGGTTAATTCTTCAAGATGCCGTATCTATTTCTCTAGTATATTAATGGTGGAACTAAACATTGTATTTTGACTATTTCCTTAGTTGATTAGACATTACATAAATTATTTTCTGTATGAATTCGAATCAAACCTATTGTTTTTAACTGAAATCCATTTTTTTGGTACATTTTGATCGATATACTAACACTTACTCCATAAATTGTACGTCCTATATATAGGATTTGCCGATGAGATAATTTAGATTTCAAGTTTCAACTACAAAATGAATAGAAGATAAGCCCGTATTCCAGATATCATATTGTCAGTTGTATTTCTTCAATATTCCGTACCGCTTGGTATATATCCGCCATGCGTGGCACGAACTTTTTGTCATCCGTGCTGGTGCACCAGTCACTCCAGGTGCTCGCGATCTCTCTACGACGCCGTCGCAACTTGTGGCGTCGCAACTTCTGGCGATACCTCGGAGACGCCGGGTCTGAGCGGGCCGCATTCCTGCGCCTCCAGGGGCGTGCGGGGGGCCCGCGCGAGGGACCGGTCCGGCCCATCAGCAGCAGCCACCCAGGTGTGCACCGACGATGACTGGAGTTTGTTTTTCCCGTGCGTTTGTTAATGACCGCGTGATGAGTGTGTGCTGGCCGGCTCTTTGTTCCAAGATGATGATAAAGCGAGGGGGGCGAGAGCGCATTCCACCGACCTCTCTGCCTTATCGGTCTCCGGGGTGGGCCATGGCCGCTCTCCGTGGGCGGCCACCGTCTAATGGGGCCCCCACAAATCAATCACCGGGGCCCGAACGTTTTCAAATTCGTACTTGCGTCACTTTAGGTTCCTAACTATGTCGACCGAAGTTTCGCCGCTTGTCGGCTTCACGGCTACACTCCCTTACAAAAAAAAACATTTTCCCCGTAACATATTTTATTAACTTTATGAACTTTTCTACTTTTCCGAAAAACGAGAATAAGTACATCATTTCAGGTTTATTACACTGTGCAATAGATCCATTAATTCTGGCACAATCTACAATCAATTCGCTCTTTATGCGAGAAAATGCTTAGTTTTTGGATAGGTGTACTAAAACGTTTTTACAGCTCATAGGAATAAGTATATAAAATAGAAAAAACCTTCAATTTTCAGTATATTACTAAGTTTGATTAATGAATTGTTTTTAAAGATTTAACATGGACGTAAATAACAAGAAGTTTTATTTACTGTTAAATTGTTCCAGTTGACGAATGTAACTAATAAGAGTGATGTATGAATGTATTTTCCTTATTTTCAACAATATTTGATGCTGAGGTGAATGCACATTTAAGGTACACGCATTTTCGTATTTTTGCGTTGGGTATTTTTTAAATTAGGTCTAAGCATGCAATTTTTGAAGATTCTTTGCAATCCTAAGGAATAGTAACCATTTAACTCTACTTGCTTATTATTTATTGTTTGATTCAATGTTGATCGCGATTCGACTATTTTCAGAAATTGATTCTAAAAAATATGTTGACTTTGTATAACATATTTAAGATAAAGCTTCAGTACGTTATGTTATTAGTAGAAATAGTTGATGGAATCCGTCGTTACTACGTGATAATTTAACATGATTAACAAAACTAAATTTGAATTTACTTCGTTTATTATCACAAAAAAAATTTTTCAAAATTTTTTTTTTTATATTAGTTAAGAAGTTCTTAACTCAATCTGCCCGATGATGGTCTAGTGACCGAAATTGCAATCGCAGTGTTATATTTTTCAAAAATTTTTTTGTGATAATAAACGTAGTAAATTCAAATTTAGTTTTGTTAATTATTAGTAGAAGATTGTGTTAATTTTATTTAATTGAATTCAAAACAAGCTTTGTAGATTAACATAAAAATTTTTTCCGCGAACGTCAAAAAATGACGACTTTTTTAACCTCAGTTCTTAATGTTGAAGTTTGATTTCACAGACGTCATTTTGTTTTTACTTTTTTGTCAGGCCGTGAGCGTACAAAAAAGTACACTTTTTTGTACTCTGATGGCGTCAATATCAATAACGTCGGGCGTACAGTTGGGTTCCGAAAGCGACATAATGTAATCTGAAAGAAAAATTTTATATATTTTAATACAACAAGTCATTTCTTAATACTCGGGTACTTACCCAAAACGCACAGTCCTATAATGCGTAGATAAGTGACTTTAAATGTTTCTGATAATTATTTTGTTGAATTGTCAAATTTGTGTTGCCTTGACATCTACAAAACTAGTAGGCAAAGCAATCTAGTTTTACGTTTTTTTACATCTTATCCTTTTTTTTTAATTTATCTTAATTCTATCGCTTGTACACCGTTTGCGAAAAAAAACGCATGTTTTATTCGAAGAAAGACACTGGCTCGTCTAAAATTGGCGGTCTCGCTGTGTTCAGCCGACAAACATTTAGTTTCGCCACAAAAAGATTCACTTTTACTCTTAATGGAACAATATACTATTGCATTCTATGAATTGAATAATTTTGTTTAATAATTTTCTCATGCTTTTCACATAAAAGTTTCATTTCAGTAATGTATATTCATGTCTTTCTATCGAATAATAATTAAAATTTGGTCAGATTGATGGGCGGTGTCGAAGTCATTAAAACGTCAAGAAATAAGATTAGTCTTGAGTGTTATGATTAGAACAAATTGAATCTACTAAGCAATAGATGATTTTAGTGACTTGAACGCCTGAATAAACTCATGAACTGCAGTATCTACAGTAAATACCTACTGAATGTGTTCTCAATTACGAATGGAGTTATTGAAATACGATGAAAAATTGATTGAGTTTCCTAAATGAGCAAACAGTTTTCACAATATTCCATATAGGTAACTCTAATTTCCTATACGAAATTAGACGTTGCCAATTTTTGGATGGTCAGTATATATCGGCGACCATTCCTCTGGTTGCCGGCTTCCCTTAAGCGCCGTTTCCACGAAATTTCAGCCGGTAACTCTTCTGCAGGGAGCCGCTAGATTTCGTCCTGCCTTGTTAGCCAAAGCCGCCTTTCAAATATCTTTTTTTTCTGAACCATTATGTGCCGAAGTTCCAACTGAATGGATAACTCAATAAAGAGGACCGCCGATGGGGGGATCCTTTAATTTTATCTGATTCAAATGAATGGAAACTTTTACAACTGATTGTCTATTAAATTATTTCTATGTTAAATTAATCTATACGTTAAAAGCTGAATATGATTGATTATAATTTTGTTTGATGAGATTTTGTTACGGAGATGGACTTTCTTAATATATACATATATATATATATATATATATATATATATATATATATATATATATATATATATATATATATATATATATACAGGGTGATTTACGGTGGATGGCACATTAGACGTTTCTGGTGAACCATACAACGGATCACTTTGAAAATTCAATGGAGGCCATAATCGGACATTCTCTACCCAAGTAAAATATTTTCGGTAATGCGGTGTTGCCACTTCTATAAGAAAGTGGTAGCAACTTTGATTTTTCAAATAGAACCACCTGTATATTATATTATTGTTAGAATCTCCAAAAATTTCCTAACAACTTTTCATAATATTTCCCTATACCTATCTTTTTTCGTTTTCGAAATAAAAATTATTTTCGTTTTTTTTCGTCGGAAATCAAGACCTCTAAAAACTCTGATATCTTTGAGCTAAGAAATACAATGATATCAAAATTTCGGATTAAGTTTGTTAATACCTAGGGGCTTCCTACACTTTAGCCCAAATTTCGTTATTTCAATACAGGGTGGTCAAAAAATAGAGTTATTTCGTAAGCTTGGAATAATGACTATAAGTTGGTTATTTCAAATGGAATACCCTGTATATTATTACAAATTCGGAAAGCTGCTAGAATTTCCTTTTTATCTATGTATATCATACCTATCCCTAACTAGTCAAGTTTCGGACTTATGAGCACTTATTTGTGAAAATGTTCCTTGAACATGGTATCCCCTTGGTATTTGCTAAGCATCTCATGATAACCTACTATTTGACAGTAATGTTGTGACAATCTACTAATAATATCGAAACTTTCATCACTTCAGATGTTGGAGATACCTTCAGAAACGATGGAAAAAATTTATTCAAATGAAGTTCTTATGAATTTGTTTATTATTTTTGGACAGTGTGATAAAATTATCAGCAGGACATAGAAAGTTCAAAGAAATGTATCTTAATCTACCGCCAATGAACCTCAAGAAATTTATACGAATGATATCCGGCTTCTTTTGTGAAATTTTCACTGCACCAAAAATGACAATTTTTTCTATTGAAAATTCCTTCTCTTGAAAATTTTGATTCATCAGTCCAAATCATTTTATTTTAAAAAAATGGATCTTTTTGAATGCGTACCAACATCATTTCACAAAATTCAACTCTCTGTTGAGGGTATTGAGGCTTCATTGCTTTAATTTTGGTGAATTTGTAATCATGCATGTTATGTCTTTGCAAGATTCTTTGAACAGATGAATATTTTAAGCCAAAATCTTCTTCAGCACTTTCTTAATCGATGACTCCGGAAATGCGTGATGAAAATATGATAGGACATTAATTTGGTTGTCTTCGGAAATTACGGGACCGATGTACATTTCTTAGTGCTTTTAAATTTGATCCAAACATTTTGAAATTGTTCTGAATTCGTATAAATTTCTTGAGGTTCATTGGCGCTGTAGATTCGGATACATTTCATTGAACTTTCTACATTGTCCTGCTGATAATTTTATCACACTGTCCAAAAAATAATAAAACAAATTCATAAGAACTTCATTTCAATAAATTTTTTCCATCCTGTTTCTGAAGGTATTTCCAACTTCTGAAGTGATGAAAGTTTCGATATTATTAGTAGATTGTCACAACGTTACTGTCAAATAGTAGGTAATCATGACTTGCTTAGCAAATACCAAGGGGATAGGAAACATTTTCACAAATAAGGCTCATAAGTCGAAACTTGGACTAGTTAGGTTATAGGTATGATTATACATAGATAAAAAGGAAATTCTAGCAGCTTTCCGAATTTGTAATAATATACAGGGTATTCCATTTGAAATAACCAACTTATAGTCACTTTTCCAAGCTAACGAAATAACTGTATTTTTTGACCACCCTGTATTGAAATAACGAAAATTGGCTAAAGTGTAGGAGCCCCTAGTATTAACAAACTTAATCCGAAATTTCGATATCATTGTATTTCTTAGCTCAAAGATATCAAAGTTTTTAGAGGTCTTGATTTCGACGAATAAAAACAAAATAATTTTATTTCGAAAACGTGGTAAACAGATAGGTATAGGGAAATATTATGAAAAGTTGTTAGAAAATTGTCGATATTCTTAAAAAATAATATAATATACAGGTGGTTCCATTTTTGAAAAATCAAAGTTGCTACTACTTTCTTATAGAAGTGGCAAACACCGCCATCACCGAAAAATATTTAGTTTGAATAGAGAATGTCCGATTATGCCCTCCATTGAATTTCAAAGGGATCCGTTGTATGGTTCACCAGAAACGTCTAATGTGCCATCCACCGTGAACCACTCTGTATATATATATATATATATATATATATATATATATATATATATATATATATATATATATATACAAATATTTAGCATGAATGATAATCAATGATGATATGAGAAATATTTACAATGATAATATGCAACTGAATGAAATTCTTACCAATCATGAGAACAAGTTGGATATCGAAGAGGCCGTTATATGTTTTTCTTGCAGTTTTAGTCTCACATTCTTTTCAGTTTGGTCCCGCAGGAAAATCCCTATCTCCTCCAAGCCTGCCGTAAAGAACTTCATTCCAATAACAATTATCTTCACCACCAGGCTCTTTATATAGTTGGCGGCAGCATTCGATTAGATATGTCCTAAGAAATTACTGTAAAAAATCACTCGAGATGCCGATTGGTACATAGAAACTATACCTAACATACAGACAGAGAAGCCAGGGAGAAAATTAGAATGTAGGAAGGTATTGATGTGATATATGGCCAATTAATTTTAATGTAGTAAAATGCTTGTCTTGCATATAGAACACAATAACTCACTACTGACCTATAAATTAGTTGGAGCAATTATTAACACGAAACTCTCATTCATGCTCTGAAGTAGAAAATGCTGTTGTTAAAAAAGCAAATAACACCTTTTTTTTAAAGAAAAGTTGAAAACTTTTCTTATGGTCATGAATTAGTTCACCACTCTTCACAAGTCTTCTATTCGTCCGCATATTAATTATGCCATCCATAAGTTTGGTAAGAAAAAGGAAGCACACGTGTTTCATTCCTCCCTGAAGTATGTGTCAGGGAGGCGGGCAGCTTGAGTTTGGGATTAACTCCTTCAGCCAGATCAGAGGATACACTTGTAGGTACAAGTGCATTAAGGATAGGTGAGACGGGATATTTATGGAACATAGGAAGTGTGGGTAGGGTTCAGAGGATTAATACTGGCCCAGCATTCGCCTTATAAGTTTGCAAGCGGTGACTTACATTACCATGAGGAAACCTCTGAAAAAAAAACTCATGGCAGACCAGTCGGTCCTGGGGTTTGTACCCGAGACCTCCCAAATACTAGCCAGCGTACCTAACGTACTCAACTAACTAGCTTGGTTAACAAACATCAAGAAGTATAACCAACTTATGGATAGAACTCTAAGAGCTGCAACCATCATAGTTTCTAGTTTTCAAGAATTATCTTAGCTGGAACGCATAACGAGCGTGAAACTCCTATACTTTTAAGACAGAAAACGGCGATCCTATAATTCATAACCTAACATACACTTATTTTTCCCAAATTTTGATCCTCAATACAGACGATTAACTCAGAGGGTATCCTTATAAATTATTCGCAGAGTTTTCAAGAACTTCACATAGACAATACCTTTTTTACCAACTGGATTTTTCCGTACTTGAACACTTTTCCCGCCAGTGCTGTAACCGCTCTCAGCATTGATCCTTTAAAGGACATATATGATAGTTTTATCTACAATACTTAATTCTATTTGTAATAGTTATTGTCTCTGTATTCAGATATTCTTCTAAATTTTTTTTTGTTTTATATAGATGTAGGCTTGGTTTTTATAAATTTGAGTACAATAGGATTTTCTCTGAATTCATTGTTAAATAGTCCTGCTGGACAAAGAGCTCAAAGAATTGTTTATTGTCGAATTTATTTTCGTCCCCAGCCAAAAATAATGTAAAGGGAAAACTACAGAGATTTTATGTTCGAGCTGAGGACACTATACCCAGGGCATAAAGTCATCCTAATCATAGGTTGCCTAGGCGGAATGAGAGCTAACTATGTGACAGATTTGAAGATTATTTCGGAACGCAGATCTCTGGCCGATATTTTGACACGCAGAATGCAGAAAGCAGTGTTGCTCCGGTCACTTCGAGTCATCAGATCCCATGAACTATAGAGGCCGCTTGCAGCTCATTTTGTTTGTTAAGAAACGCTGTAAGGGCAAGATGAAGAACTACTCCAAGGAATGTGTGAGAGGTTTTTTAGTGAGCAACCAGCAACATCTAGAGTCTCACACATCTCTGAGAATGCGTGCGGAATACTATCAGGGTAGTCTAAAAAAGATTTTTCCTCTCACACGGACGTAAAAAAAAATAACATAAGAGAAGCCAGGAAGAAAATTATAATGTAAGAAGGTATCCTAGCATTTTCCACAACCAACTAATTTGTCCCACTGCTTCAAGAAAATAACAAAATGATCAATCTGGCATGGATCACTTTAGGAATACAATCCATTATCTTCAGACCTAGGATCTATAATATTAATATATGGATGACTATGGACGGAAGTACCCTTAAGAAATAATTAAAAGTCTATAGAATAGATAAATGGACAAAATTAAAGTGCAAGTCGTTATCCACAGAATTAAGTTCCTAAATCACAGTGGGTTTGACACTTATCAAGAAGAAAAATAAACAGATGGGCCACCAGATGCAGACATGAAAAAGTCTGATCCTAGGATGGTATCAAAATATCAAAAAACTATTATTTAAACAATATTTCGATATACCGTGCTTTTCACTGAAGTTCTCATGCACGAGAAATTTAAAACATCCCTAATCGATTTCCGATTGACAACCCAAACAAAACTTAAATGTTTGTACAACGAATTCACATTTTCACACGTACACAGGAATTTATATGATTCAAAGAATGCTTAATTTGTTTGTTAAAAAAAATCAGTAGTGAAATGCAACTTCTGTCTCTGTTTGTCCCAAGAAACCAACGAGTCTATAAGATTTACTCGATAAACTCCAAGATTCTGTTGAAAAATATTGAAAAACAATCTCATATATCATATGTTTACACATGCTGAACGATCTACTGAGGTTGCTTTAACTTGTCCTAATAGTAACACAAACCACACGGTCCTAAGCATATTTACTCTCTTAGAGTGACTGATGCGTTTTAACACCTCTTTTAATACCTTTCAACGAGGTACTAACACACATGAAACTGGTTCGATCCGTTTTTGTTCTTGTGTGGCATTTCAAACGGGCACGGCGGTAAGTTTAACAATATTTGGCCCTGGGAAAAATATTTCACTTTATGCGGGATATTTTTTCAGTCCAATTATAGTTATATCCTAATTAATGCAAAGAAATTCTTGAAATTTCAATAAGACTATTTTCTTAATGGTTATTTTATCAGTTGCAATCAACATTAAATTTGTTTCATAAATCAAAATTTACGTTCTTTTTCGAAAATGTTATATAGACACACACACATATTCCAATATATATATATATATATATATATATATATATATATATATATATATATATATATATATATATATATATATATATATATATATATATATATATATATATATATAGTATTAGTAGAATTTTGAAAAATTAAATAACCATTTTTGCATCACTTATATTTTATGGAATAAGTTTTGATACTGTCAGTTTCAAATTATCAATAGTTTATATGTCAGAAAATGTTTCAATGAGAAATATTTCTATAAAATGTTTGAACGGAACATCAACAATAATAGTAATTATAAGTTGTATTCACTAAAGCTTGTTTTCGCTAAGTGTAGAGAATAATTTTATCTGTACTTATTCAGTTCAAAATATCAACATGAAAACATCAATTTTTGAAAAAAACATAAGAGTGGCAATATCTCGAAAACCAGAAAACTTTTACTACGGTCATGTTGATGTTATCTGATTGACCTGAAGCCAATCTACCTCCAGTGTCACTCTGGCGTGTTATTTACGGGACACCCTATATATATATATATATATATATATATAATATATAATATATATATATATATATATATATATATATATTATATATAAATATATAAATATATAAATATATAAATATATACATATATATATATATTAATATATATATATATATATATATATATATAAATATATATATATATATACAGTGTGGAACAGCCAAATGGAATACATTCGATAACGAATAAATGAGAGCGCGTTGGGAAAAACGCTTGGACACGTCGATTTGTTTTTTTAGATGCGCATTTTTTTCAAAAAAAAATAATTATATAGGGTGTGTCATGTGACAGTGGCCGATACCAACTTTCTTATTTTAAATACAATATATTATTAGTTTTTTGGATTCTTCAAAAAATTCTAGACATAATTCATGTCAATGTCCCATACCTATCTTATGTATGTATATATATGTATATATATATATATATATATATATATATATATGTTTCGGCAATATTAAATGTTTTCAGATGTATTACAAACGTTAGAAGACATTTCTATACCAGATTAGCATGTTGCCAAGACGTTCGCGGCGAACATTTTGAACATCTCTTACATTGAAATTAATGTTTTTGTTTTTTTTTACATTATTTGTGAAATAAAATAATTTTCTTTTTCTAATGTTAATTTTTGTAATACATCTGAAAACACTTAATATTTCCGAAACAGTTGAAGATAGGTATGGGATATTGTACATGAATTATGTCTAAAATTTTCTGAAGAATCCAAAAAACCAATAATATACAGGGGGTTGTATTTAAAATAAGAAAGTTGGTATCGGCCACTGTCACATGACACACCCTATATAATATTTTTTTTGAAAAAAATGCGCATCTGAAAATACAAATCAACGTGTCCAAGCGTTTTTCCCAACACGCTTTCATTTATTCGTTATCGAATTTATTCCATTTGGCTGTTCCACACTGTATGCATATGTCGTATACGCATATGACGTTGCCCTGTCTTAATAAATATCTAGTTATCTACAATTGGAAAAGGTTTACTGCGTAAGAAATAAACCTTATATTATTTGATTTCTTGTACAGATAAAATTCTCCAATTCATTGAGGATCATTGAAAAGAGAAAATGAACCTTTATTGCAAACTCATTCAACATCAATTTTTTTTATATCCCTTACATAAATGGGTCCAATCAACATATCTATTTCCTATTGGCAAATGTTTCATTGCTTCTTCAAGTATGTATGGGGAAGGCGGACTGCTTGTGTTAAGGGGAGGAAATCCTTCAGCCAGATAAATTTGTATGTTTCAGTGCATTAAATATGGGTGAGACTTGATGATTTATAGAAGAGAGGGGATGGGGTGGGATTCAGAAAATGAATAGTGGCCCTGCACTCGCCTTTTTAAGTTTATGAGTAGTGACTTATTTTCGTCATGAGAAAACCTATGTGAAAACCTTATGGCATTTCAGTCGACTCAGCTATAATCTCGAAATTTTATTAAAAAAAAGTTGTGGTGTCATGGAACACTAGGTAGGAACGAAGATTCTTCGGATTCGACGTTATAAACTAATTATTAATATGATAATAATATCTTATTGAAGATTTACAAACTATACGAAAATAAACGTGTCTGTCCACGACTGTACTATAAATTATTCATTATACGTGTGCTTCCTGAAGTACAATTATACCTATTATTCACTAGTGTGTATAATGGTTTATTATACACTGCATGACGTCACACTCGAAACGTATGTCCAAACTTGAGACTATCATTCACATTGTTAGCATAGTATTGTTATTAGATTTTTAGGTTTTATGTAACTAAGATAACCTTTAGGCAAATTATTAAACTAATATTTGATATAATGCCCAACTTATTGAATATTTCCTCTAATAAATTATCTATTTCATTTTTATCAGAGTGAAAGAAAGGAATGGAATCGATGTCAAGTGAAATAGTTGACGTTTACGTGAGTATGCAGTTTTCAGTGAACACAGAAAATGTTATGTCAACGCTTTTGATAACTATTTTTAATGTTGAAAATGCAGATTATTACTAATTTTTTCGAGGAAGTCGTGGACAGAGTATAGTATTCTACTCGCACAAAATTACAATTTTTCACTCGGGTGAATTGCGACACTCGCTTGCAGCTCGTGTCGCAAACTTCACCCTCTTGAAAAATAGCAATCATTTTGTGCTCGTTGAATAATATACTATTGTCCACGACTGCACTATAAAACATTAATTATGTATGTGCTTCCTAAAGTATAACGATACCTATTATTCACTGCATGACGTCACACTCAAAACGTATGTCCAAACTTGAGACTATCATTCACATAAAATTATAATAATTATAAATCAAATAGGAACGACCGACTAAAACATTGATTTATCTATAAATTCAATGCCCTCGTTTATTTTTAATAATTGTTCTGTTAATATTAATATAAATAAATAAATGCAAAATTATCTATTTCATTTTTATCAGAGTGAAAGAAAGGAATGGAATCGATGTCAAGTTAAATAGTTGACGTTTACGTGAGTATGTAAGTAGTTTTCAGTGAACACAGAAAATGTTATGTCAACGCTTTTGATAACTATTTTTATTGTTGATAATGCAGATTATTACTAATTCTTTCGAGGAAATCGTGGATAAAGTATAGTATTCTACTCGCACAAAATTACAATTTTTCACCGTCGTGAATAAAAACATTTTGTGCTCGTTGAATAATATACTATTATTAACGAGGAAAATGAATTTATAATGTGATTATACACCACGTGATTAGACAAGAATTTCATGTATAACTCGTGACATAAGGAGAAATATAAAGAAAGAATGACGTATGCGCGTTGCACTTCCTTTATATGTTTTTCTTACGGTTTTAGTCTCACATTCTTTTCAAGCAGCAGAATCACAATCTCCTCCAAGCCTGCCATGAGGAATAGTGATAATATATATAATAGTTCCAGTGATAATTATCTGGAAATGAATCAAACATTCCCTCAGTCCGTCCCATCCAACGCTCGTTGCAGATCCGGCTTCGTGAAGCCCCGGCACCGTCGCAGACCAACCGTCTCTTGCAGAAATCGCGATGCCTTCCCCGTGATTGTCGACGTCCTTCGGCACGATTAGATCACCAGTCTTCGACGTACTACGTACAAACTCCATTATGCAAATCGAGTCGGGTATAGCACATTGAAACGATCGCCTAGAGCAACAAATGGAATCGAATATGTTTATGCGATTGAAATAATAATCGGAAAAATCGTGACTTTTGTTCAGATGTTATAATAAAGAATCTACGTGTTGCATTTTCAGCCTCGGTTAAGAATTTCAAATATTTTAGCTCATGAAATGTTAAGCTACAGTTCCACGGGAGGAAGATTGAGGAACATTTTGTTGCTGAATGTTTCTCCTTGTTACCAAAAGTAGAAACTTATGGCCACATATGTAAACTTCTTGTTTCCACTAGTTGAGTTCTCGATACGTTTCCACTGCGATAGTAATACGGATTTTTTCACAAATGTTTCCTGTTTTCTTTTGAAGTTTACCGCCGAAAATGGAAACCGGCGACAACTAGGAACAGTCAGCATTTGTTGCCGAAAAATAAAGAAATTTTAAGGAATATTTAGGAACATTTCGGAAACACGCAACAGCAATCTAAATGTACCACAATGTTCCTCTTTGTTCCTCCGATGGAACTGTAGCTTTACAAATGTATCTCAAGCAAAATTTCCTTTGGATAATAGTATATTATTCAACGAGCACAAAATGATTGCTATTTTTCACGAGGGTGATAAATTGTTATTTTGTGCGAGTAGAATACTATACTTTGTCCACGACTTCCTCGAAGAAATTAGTAATAATCTGCATTTTCAACAATAAAAATAGTTATCAAAAGCGTTGACAACATTTTCTGTGTTCACTGAAAACTGCATACTCACGTAAACGTCAACTATTTCACTTGACATCGATTGCATTCCTTTCTTTCACTCTGATAAAAATCAAATAGATAATTTATTAGAGTAAATATTCAATAAGTTGGGCATTATATTAAATATTAGTTTAATAATTTGCCTAAAAGTTATCTTAGTTACATAAAACCTAAAAATCTAATAACAATACTATACTAACAATATGAATGATAGTCTCAAGTTTGAACATACGTTTTGAGTGTGACGTCATGCAGTGTATAATAAACCATTATACACACTAGTGAATAATAGGTATAATTGTACTTCAGGAAGCACACGTATAATGAATGATTTATAGTACAGTCGTGGACAAATATTATGAATGCTGTTATATACTTAGATAACTAATTCATTGCATTTGGATCGTTTACAGATTTAATGATAATATTAATTTCAAGTTCAAATAAGTGTATCTGCTTATAATTTTCCAAAAAAAATATATGGAAATTTGTGAAAACTGACAATTTATTCAAAACAAAAATAAATAGAGTAGATAGTTTTTGATGAATCAGATTATCCTGTTTTATTTTGATTATTCACTAAAACTGCACATATTCAGACATCTCTTAGTGCTCTACTTTATCGGCTGAGAAAATGTTCTTGGTTCCGAAAATATGTCTATATCAAAATGAATTTGATCGACTATTCATTGATCAGTTTGTGGAATATTAAAACAGTAACATACTTCTTAGAAACTCTTGACTCGATTCCACCAATAATTGTGATTAGAGGTCAACATAAATATTCTGGAAAACTATCCCATTATGAAGAAGAAAGCTAATGCTTCAGATGTGATACTGTTATTACTAATTGTACAAGTATCTCGAAAAATTATGAAATTCTTTCGAAGATAAAATAACTATAAAAAAGTATTTCGTTCAGTTTATTTTCATTTGTGCCAAATATTTTTTAAAACAATGTGGGACCATCAATCCAATTAATTTTTTATAGATTGTTTACAAAAATCGAAATAGAAATAAACTAAATACTGATATTCTATTTGTAAACAGTATTCAACTTTTAAATAAATAGTACGCTGTTTTGACAAATTTGCTCAAAAACAAATAATATATTTCACTCAATGTATGTATCTTTATTCTTTTGATATGTTACAAAAATTGTTGACCCACATAAATTCTCATATGATTTCGATGTAAAGTATTACACAAACACTATAAAAACCTTTGGATTGATTGGGCCGATACTTGGTGTAAATTAATAAACATATTAAAACAATGGTTAAAAATAATATATAATAAATGTGTAAATTGTTATTTTTAACCATTGTTTTAATATACTATAAAAACCGAAAGTATCCATGTAACATGGATGTATGGACAATAGTTGTGGAGTGAAATCATTCTTTTTGAGAAGAAGTAAGTCGTATAGACATTTATTGATGATAAGTTAATCTATATGTATACTTTAGTCATCCACTGATTAAGAATAAGCTAATTCTATTTGATCTACAGATAGAGTTTTCAAGAGAAGAAACAGCGGCACCCTTACTGCTATAAAACAATCATTTTAAATCAACCACTAATTAGAAATCAGCTTACTCATCCTGAGGGCGTCGGAAAAAATCTCATCAGTGTTATTGATGTTCTCGAAGATTCTTTGTTCAGGTGTATTTCAGTGGTGGTACTGCAAAAGGAGTGGACATCATATAGTTTTGTGGTATTTGCAATGAAAAATGGAATTTTCTCTCGGAAACTCTCCTCTAGGAGAACAAAAAATTCGAAAATTGAAAATATTACAAGTGAACAGTTATGAACTAGCACTAGTAACTCGAATAGTTCGTGCGAAAAAGAAAAGTTTAACTTTACAGATATTAAATAATATATTTATAATTTTGGGATTTCTCATTCATGATATAAGAATTCAATTTATTTCTCTGAAACAATAGTGAATAATTATTCAATATGTTTTATTTCGCATTTTTCTTCGTAAATAACAAATAAGATTTTGTTTAAAATTATATTATTATATATAATATAGATTATAAATTAATTGCAACTAGTAATTTTCTTCAGCATTGTATTAATATTCATGTAGGTACTCAATAAGCTAAGGATAAGTATCATCAAAATTAATTTTTTGTACAACTGTCAAGAAAAGACTACATTCACGAATCGCTATGGATACGCAAAGTTTTCCATTTTTTAACTAGTGAAAAAGAGATATTTTTTCACCGTGAAAAAAAGACAATAGAATATAGACATAATGAATTTAATGAAAATTAATAAGGATAACAAAATTATTTATTGCAATAATAATTAATAGTAAAATTTGAACAATTATTTCCAATAGTTGTTACTGAGGACGGGGATGCTGATAGTTGGTTGCCAGAAATTGTCTTGTTCTCATCAGAAATGCAGGAATTATTAGTAGATATGTCTCCGTTGGAAGTGGATGGTTGACAGTTCAAAATTTTATTAGAAATATCAATTTTGTTATTTGACCCTCTCGTTCACCTTGTCCTCAGTTGAGGACAACCTACTTTGGATTTTTTCCTATGAAGTACCACTTGCTCTTACTTCTCTGTCATATTGTCCTCAGTTGTGGACATCATATTCTTCCTAATGAATATATATGCTGCCATCTACAAGCTGATGAAAAAAATATTTATGCATTTGAAATATAGGTTTCCGTAGGGTATCTATGACAGCAGTGTAGCGCTCTAATGCTTATTTTTTTGTTGGCTATATTCTTTAGACCATGTATTTGAAAACTGTTTGTTTACGTTCAAAATAAGTGTAGACTTGTTCCAAAGCTATTGCGGTAGGTGATTTTTGTGCATATTGTAATCAGCGATTTTTGAAAGTGTGGCGTACTAGTTTGAGGACATTGTGAACTAGAGGTAAAGGCAACATCTGGGTGAATAAAACAGCACTTCTATTTTAATTCTGCAAAAGTTAAATTTTATACACTTCAGAACTTCGAAAATGGACGCAAAATAATATGAATATATTCAATAAAATAAACAATGAAACATATTGATATTTTACCATTTTTAAAATATTTCTGAATTTTTTTTCCCTCGATCAGCTCATGATGTCCTCAATTGGGGACATGTCATAGTGCCCAAACGGAGCATTTTCAATATCTGAATTTAACATCAAAAATTTTCTAAAAATCATAAGATTTTTCGCTCCAATAGTTTTAATTTGTGACCGAGAGGGTTAAACTGTCCTTCAAAGTTGTACAAAAAATATTGTTTGTATTTCGTGAACGAAATCAGTATTTCATGGCCTATTCGAATGAATTTTTAGCCGAGATCTGACGATCTCGGCTAAAAATTTACATTCTTATGCGCCATTAAAAAAACACTGATTTCGCACACTTAATACAAAAATAACTATACAACACCATAATGAAAACTAATTCATCAATTACAATATTAGCTGATGAGACACAAAACATAATCATATAAATTTATTAAAATTACTGTATGTGTCATGGGATAACCAGTTTGAACTCAGTTCCTTTCGCTATATATCATGGATTAAATAGTAGGCAAAATGAAATAGTATATTATTTATAAAAATTATCATCAATTCTTCACTAAATCATAAGTTAATATGTTAAATACGAATACACTTGATGCATGAGTGTTACTATATCACTGTTTACACATTTTTAGACCTAGTTTCCATTCGCCAAGTGTTCAAATAAATATGAAACTTTACGTGTGAAAAAATGGCGATATAATATGCTATCGCCGACTAATATACTTTTTCTTATTCTTTTTTGAATACTCAGCGGGATGCATATCGTAAATCATTTAGTTCTCAAAAACACATTGAATCTGGCATAATATCTCCATACAATCTTTTCAACATGGGAGATCCTAATTCAGATAATTCATGAAAAATTATTGCAGAGGATACCGTAGAAAATATGCTAGTATTTCTATTTTAGCGCACTCCGGGTGGTCTGAAGTTTTATAGTCGAATGATAAAAATTCATAATTCGATACTCAGACACGTTTAAATAAGAGACGTGGCATTTAATAATAATATTGAAACAACGATCATTGTTTTCGAACAGAAAAACAATATTCACTTCGATAAAATTGTTGGAAAAGCTGGAATCTTTCTATCATGCATAAAGATGATTATTCAAAGTTTATTATAAACGTTTATTTTTATTGAAATAATAATAGATACAAAGTAGAACTTATCTTTATACTTACCTACCTAATTATTTGACCTCAAAAAATAGAGAAAGTAAAGTCTCTATGAGAAAAAATATGTGATGCACTCTGTTGTTGTTTTCCGAATTTTTTTTATTTCCATATTCTTTTTTATCCTGACCGTATGATTTCATTATTATCTCTCTGTAATGTATGTATGAGTAAACACTGGAATCATGTGTACATTAATTCCGTACTATAATTTAACAACATTTTTAAAGATGATTCATAAAGAATTAGATTGAATTAAATATGAATAAATTAATATAATGAGTAGAACTAGAAGAGTTAATTTATTCAAGAACTAGGTAGATTCAAGTATTTACCATTTTATATATGTGAAAAGTGGAAAGTTTACCAAGCGTAAGATGGATACATAGAGAAGCTGTCTACAATGTATGTGTCCTTAAATTATGCGAATGTCATTATTTCGAATCAATAAACCAATGAAGAAGCAGACACAGATGATCCAACACAAACATTTCAATATTCTTTTGATACAGGTATCAATTAATTCAGTAAACAAAGAAATTCAACTTGATCTCTGCTACGTGCGCCACTGTCCACCAATGCCCGAGCAAAGGCATTCTTTTGGTCGTATCAGTGACCCATCTCGAATATTTCTACCTTTCTAATACCTACAGATAAACACATTTGAAAACAATCGTCCCGCAACCGGAAAAAAGGAGAACGACGCAAATTAGTAAGGACAT
The DNA here is from genome assembly GCA_030704885.1 of Cynegetis impunctata. Taxonomy (NCBI): domain Eukaryota; kingdom Metazoa; phylum Arthropoda; class Insecta; order Coleoptera; family Coccinellidae; genus Cynegetis; species Cynegetis impunctata. Next base: position 202,443 of record JARQZK010001454.1, on the reverse strand, counting down.
GGAATCTTTCTAATAATTCACGCTGGTCACTTATCTATCTCATCCACTCAAATTGGTTCCCTGTGTTAGACCTGTGCACTATCAGTCCCTTAGAATCTACCATGAGCGGGGACACATTTTTTATACAACTTCGTTTTTGGTGGTATTTCCCCCAAAAAATAAACTATTGCACTGTACAGTGAGGTATGGTAATTTTTATATCTGTTTTATACCTCCTAGACCACGATTCTGGAGATATTTGATATATAATATTATATGTATATATACATACTTATTTTTCGCTACATTGTGGCAGCTTCAGCGGCCCCTATCGGAGCAAATGGGTTGAAATTTAGTATCTAGGATTGTTCTTGAGGCCGAACACAAAAAAAAATATGAAAAACAAAAACTAAATTTAAATTTACTACGTTCATTATCACAAAAATACTTTGAAAAATATAACACTGCGATAGCAATTTCTGTCACTAGACCATCATCGGGCAGATCGAGTTAAGATCTGAATACATAATTATAGATTTGCGCTTACGGGTGGGAAAGAATTATTGCAGCTACCTAAATAGACACATTTCAAGAAGGGCTAATAGAAGTGGATTTCCCAAAATGGTACAATAAAATGTTCTTAGAAAAATCGTTATTGTTTGAATACACTAAATATAGGAGAATATATCAAGTCAATCTGGTCGTTCAGCAAGATATCTTTTGCATTATGATTGAGTTTAAAAATTTCCAATGATTCTAAGTAAGTAAGTTTGGTTCCTTTCGGTAATTTGTGCATAATTTGAAAGTTATCTATTTGTGGAAACGAGTGGTGGTTTTCACGGCAATGATTTGAAAACGTTGAATCCGTTTTATTTTTCAAAATTTTCAACGTTTTCAAATCATTGCCGTGAAAACCACCACCAGTTTCCATAAATAGATAACACAAATTATGCACAAATTACCGAAAGGAACCAAACTAACGTACTTAAAATGATTGGAAATTTTTAAACTCCATCATAATGCAGAAGATATCCAGCTGAACGACCAGATTGACTTAATATATTCTCCTATATTTAGTGTATTCAAACAATAACGATTTTTCTAAAGAACATTGTATTGTACCAATTTGGGAAATCCACTCGATTAGCCCTTCTTGAAATGTATTACTCTTGTCTATTTGGGTACCTGCAATAATTCTTTCCCACTGGTAAGCGCAAATCTATGATTAGGTATTCAGTTCTTAACTCAATCTGCCCGATGATAGTCTAGTGACCGAAATTACAATCGCAGTGTTATATTTTTCAAAGTATTTTTGTGATAATAAACGTAGTAAATTCAAATTTTGTTTTTGTTCATCATGTTATATTATCACGTAGTAACGACGGATTCCATCAACTATTTAAAAATATGAAAATTTAAATAGTTGATGTAATCCGTCGTTACTACGTGATAATTTAACATGATTAACCAAACTAAATTTGATTTTACTACGTTTATTATCACAAAATATTTTGAAAAATATAACACTGCGATTGCAATTTCGGTCACTAGACCATCATCGGGCAGATTGAGCAGTTCTTAACTCAATCTGCCCGATGATGGTCTAGTGACCGAAATTGCAATCGCAGTGTTATATTTTTCAAAATATTTTGTGATAATAAACGTAGTAAAATCAAATTTAGTTTTGTTAATTATGAAAATTTACATAAATTCATGAAAAATTTTAGCCTCTTCAAACTTTGAAACTGTGATGAGCAACATATCCGACATCCAACCTTCTATTTCAAAGGGTCCACATCAGAAGAGATAGCAATAAGAAGAGGCGTGCGACAAGGATGTGTATTGTCTCCCCTGCTGTTTAACCTCTACTCTGAGGCAGTGTTCAACGAAGCTCTCGAGAATACAACTGCAGGCATAAAGATCAACGGAAACATTATAAATAATCTTCGTCACGCGGATGATACCGTGGTAATGGCCAGTAGCCTACCAAAACTTCAGTCTCTTATGGACCTTATTGTGGAATACAGCGAGCAATTCGGCCTTTATATGAATACGTCCAAAACCAAACTATTGGTATTCGCAAAATCACAAAGAAACGCTACCCTAAGGCTCCATGGGGAGATTATTGAACAAATTCCATTTCTAAGATACCTGGGCACGCTCGTCAACCAGCAATGCAACCCAAAACTAAAAATCAGAGCAAGAATTGAGCAAGCGCGGAAAACTCTGAACAACATGAGGACACTTCTGGCAAACCGAAACCTCAACCTGGAACTCCGGACCAGAATACTTCGCTGTTACATCTTTCCTGTTCTTTTGTATGGATGCGAGAGTTGGACCATGGATGCGGCCACAGAAAAGAGAATCGACGCGTTCGAAATGTACGCCTGCAGGCGAATGCTGCGAATATCTTGGACGGAACATAAGACAAACATAGAGATCCTGCAGCAAATGGGCGAACATAGAGAACTCCTCACGACAATCAAGGAGAGGAAGCTGCAGTACCTGGGACATATCATGAGGGGCGAGCGATATGAGATTCTTCGCCTGATAATAAAAGGGAAGATCGAAGGAAAACGGTCGGTCGGCCGTAGACAGAATTCATGGCTGAAAGACTTACGCAGATGGCTCGGACAGACGTCTATAGAAATTTTCAGAGCTGCGGTTTCTCGTACGACAATAGCCAATTGGATCGCCAACCTTCGAAGGGAGACGGCGTCATAAGAAGAAGAAGAAGAACCTACTAGTTTGGAAGTCGTAGGGAGCTAAAAAAATGAGTTTTCGAACCCCTAAACCTTGTCTAAATTGAGTGAGAGGGATGAATATTTGAACGTGAATATTGAGTTGATGTTTGAGAAATATCACTTGGTTGTAGATATATATTTTTTTCTCTCACCACCGCTATCTGTATATGGGGATTTCTAGTTTTGTCTTGTTATTTTAATATTTCTCGTAACTCCACAGCTTCTGTTGATCAGAATAGAGGGTTGAACTTTGGTAAGTAGATTGAGCAGATGAAGATTCAATTGATTTCTACTTAAATTCAGTTGATGGCTAGGAAAAAGCTATTTGGAGTTTTGAATGTTTTTCTCACCGCCGCATTATGTATGTAAAAATTTCATGCATTTCTGTAGGTTTTCAAGCTGTGTGTATCTCTTAATTCATTCAAATTAACCTGAATCAACATATAATGTTGAAAGAGAACAAAAATGAGAGGAAAATATAATCTTAGCGACGAAGCTCTACAGCACATAACATTTTCAGGGTTTTTGTTCATATGGTGCTATTACATATTTTTGTTTCTTTTGAATTATTTTAATGATTTAATGATACATTCTCTAAATATTTGTATATTGTAGTATTCTTTTCATGCTGATTCAAGATTTCGAATTTAATTTCAAAAAATAGCTCAACAAAAACTCGAAGTTCGTATTCAACGAGGGAAAAGCGGCCATAATGTCAAAATTCTCACGAGAAAACAAAATTTTCGATTCGCAGAACAAATGAATCACACACAAACGACCAGTAATTTTGAATGAATCCAAACCCCATCATTATATATGCAAATGCAAGACAGTCGATTTCCCAAGAATTCAGTCGAAATAACAAAGAACTCCATAACGATTATCTTTTTTTCTCAATCCAACTCTACCAAATATTCTCAACGTATTATTATCTCCAGAAATGAAGATCTTAATAATAAAAAGTAAATCGGAATTCGCCGAACATACATCAACGGGTCCGCTCTCATATTTCTTATCTCTTATTGTTGAAGTGGAACATTGTTTATCACTTTGTTTCGAATGGGGCCTGATATGGTTTTATTCGATAATAAAATTTCTGTCTTTTTATTAGAAATAGAAGGCGTTATCTTTGAGTATAATTATATTTCAGGTAGAAACTTGGATAAGACACTTTAATTAGGTGAATATTAAAACTTTAATTTTCATAAAGGTGATTAAATGAAAACAATTAAAAACTCCAAAGAACAGTAATTATATTATTCTTTGCTGGAACAAATTGAACGATTTTTCAGCATATCTAGAATTCACTTTTTCGCTGCAATGAACGTTAGTAAAGTATTTTCGAATAAGTTTTGAAGCCTTATTGAAAATAAATCAAAAAATTCATCAGTTCTTCAAATCATATAATTTCAGTCTTCAGGAAAGATTCGTCTTCCAAAACTGTTTTAAATTGTGTACTCCTGTATGAAGACAAATTGATTTTTTTTAATAGAGTGATAGAAGTATAAAGTCATGAAAGCATGAAAATCTTCAATGCTCTAATGGAAAAATGCTTTTATCCTGGTACACTTTATGATATACAAGAAGCAAGCTATCTTTTCATACTAAAAAAAATACAGTATTTCATCTTTTCAATAATGAAATATATAATCCAATGATTTTCTCAGAAATTTTGGGTTCTGTCGGAAATCATCATGTTATATATGTTATATACATTTCTCAGAAATTGATGACTGACCTTTGAAGGCTATTTCATCAATTTCTCGATCAATTCGATGAACTATGGTTCTTCTTTGTCTTTGGAATATCCACAACAAATAAAAATTTGAAGTTACATGTTTTTTCAGTTTTAATTGTTAAATGGTATCAAATGATAATTTCCAGTTGTCTTAGTAGTTTTAAGTTTGGAAATGGAAAATTCAATTAAATTTTGCATGACAGTAATACAAAAATGCTAAGATGACTTCAGATTCTTCACGAAGATTCATTGACAGTGGGATGAAAACCATTTTTGTTTATAAAATATTAATGCATCAAGTCGATACTTAGTTATGGTGAATTGGTAGGTACTGTAGGTTGGAATTTTGGAATTGATGCGAATGTAATTTGAATTGTTGACTTCATGATGAAAGTGAAATTACAACTTCGAATTAGTGGAAATTGAAAAGTAAATTATCTTACATTTCATTATTGTTTTAACGAGAAAACATATATTGAAACAATAATATTTATAGTTACTATGGTGGGGGTATCACTTCAATATTTCATAATTAAAAATATATGTATTATGAATTATTTCGCGTTTAGTATTCAACAATATTTTGAAATATTTCTCAGGTAATGACAAAAAGAAATTGAAAATTAAAGAAAGTTTTCTAGGATACATTAGTTTCAAGTTTCATGGAACAAAGCCTTGGGTTTTTTTTTATTGCTCTTCATCATTCTTGAAACGTCAATAATTATAGATAGGAAGGAAATAACTATATTTTGAAAATGATCTCCAAGAAACTGTTGTAACGTATTCGTTACTCAATTTCTTTGAATTCTGATGATTCTTCTCAATGTTGAAACTATAAAGTGAATTCCGTTCATGGAAAAATATGACGCATCAAAATTTCTAATATATATGCAGTTTTTAGATTTGTAACTTTCCTTTTTACCCCGAGGCGAAGCTAAAGGGGTTATAGTCTAACGACAAAAAGTGTGCACCTGGTCCGATTTAAAAAATTCCAACGGATATCGATAAAACACATATGATTTCATTAGGGAATTTGAATTCCCAATTTTTCCCAACGAAGAATAAAAAAATATAGCGTTTTGACCCCATGGCGAAGCTAAATTCTGGGATCTGGTCCGATTTTAAAAATTCCAACGGATATCGACAAAATACATATGATTTCATCAGAGAAGTTTTGTTCCCAATTTTTCCCCAACGAAGAATAAAAAATTATAGCGTTTTTTAGATAGGCATTACGATATGCGCATGCGCCAAGGTCGATATGTAGGACGTCCTACAAAACATGCGTCGAAGTGCTCTGTGTGCCACGGTAACCAAGCGACGTTGATAGCTTAAGCTGATTCTGCGTCTGTGTCTGCTTCCCATCTTATCAATTTGATTCATAATTTGAAGCAAAATGAACCAGGATAGGATATTTTTGTTAAATTTTCACGGATTTTATTCGTAATATCGAATTATTAATACATTTATTGCAATTTTCCTTCTTTTCAATCGTAAAATCGACTTTCATTGTTATTCAATTTATATAATACATTCAAAAAATATTGACGACATGCTCCTGCGCCGGGGGGTTTTATCATTCCTAGTGATACGCAGTAGGGTGTCCTTCATTTTTTTTGCTGTTCCAAGTGGAAAATTTCACCTTAATATTTTGTTTAATATCGAATTTTAAAAAAATTCAGAAGAAAGTTCGATTTTTAATATAAATGCTCAAAAAAACACCCAGTCATTCTTGGAAAATGTCTAGCATGTCTACGAAACATCTCGTTACATTTGCAAAAACATCTTGAGTTAATTTGAGACATTGTTCTACAATACTTTGTCTTGAAACTCAATACATATTCAGGTGGTTTAAATGAGACAATTTCGAATTGAAGAATGAAAATTCCGAAAAATTCATGTTTTCCTAAAAGGGAATCTTAAGATTTAAACATCTTTTAACGAATTCAGAGTCAGTGCAAGAGGAGCTCATACAATTTTATTTTATATATATATATATATATATATATATATATATATATATATATATATATATATATATATATATATATATATGTATATATATATATATATATATATATATATATATATATATATATATATATATATATATACAGGGTGATTCATTAATATGTGTGAATATTTTTACGATAAAATTTTGAGCTCAAAATATGAAGATCTAACCCAATTTGCAAAATATTTCTCGTTACTGATTTACAGGGTGTTTTATTTAGATTATTAAAAATGAATTTTTTTCATTACTTTAATGCTACTTGATATTTTTTCATGATATTTGGCAGTAAGTTAAAGTAGTTTAGGACACATCAAATAATAGTAAAGAAGACTTTCTCGCTATCGCCAGTGGCGTACGGCAGGGGCACGGGAAGAGTTATCGTTTCCTAAATTCTACGCCACAGGAAGAATTGTCATTTTAGTATAATTTTTCGATTCTCCAATATTTTCTCTGTAAATAAGGCACTCTTTTTCGTAACGCTGGAGCCACTTATTTTCGAGATTTTTAAAGTTGAATATATGGCTGCACAATTCTCTTGATTTTTATGTACTTTTATGTCTTCTTTACTATTATTTGATGTGTCCCAAACTACTTTAACTTACTGCCAAATATCATAAAGAAATATCAAGTAGTATTAAAGTAATAAAAAAAATTTATTTTCAATAATCTAAATGAAACACCCTGTGAATCAGTAAGGAGAAATATTTTGTAGAAGCAAATGTTTAAAATGAGCCATAAATTCATTCCCTAGATTATACACATTCAATTAAGAAACAGCCTGTATATATATATATTATTATATTTATTGATTTTATTTCACGGGCATTTAAACACTTATACATTACATACATTGTCTCAACTAGTATGGTATGACATGCTTGAAATGAAAATTACAAAATGAGATCAGTTATAAAAAAAATTGAAGAGTGGATTCCTTCAAGGACTAAATACCGACCTATTCAGAGAAATTCTTTTTTAGAAATACGAGACTATTCTTAAATGATTTCCATTAACTGAGACCTCCCACTCTCTGATTGACGGAATGTACATATTTCGAATATTTGAACAAATTTCAATGCCCTGTTAAGTTGTAAAAATGTTCACTTCACCTAGAGAAAATACCGATCATTCATGAAAAGAAACTTCACAGTTGAATTATCAACAAAATGTTAAAATACTGTCACAATTGTTCACGTAGGATTGGAATTTAAAGGATTCAAGATAAAAATCTGCCGAAAATATTCTGAGAAGAGATGAAAGAGTGAGGAATTTTTGAACTCTCTTAAAACGAAAATATCACAGAGAAAGGTCATAACTATGAAGACATAATTTATGGAGTCAATTTTTTTGGGATTACGTCAGCGATTCTCAATCTGTGGGAGGCGCCCTCCTACGGTGGAGCGAGCACACTAAAAGGAGGGGCGCGAACATATCCAACATAAACTAGTACTTGAAGAATTTGATAAACTGACTAAAAAGAAAGTATACACACATATAAAACGAAATACTTTTGGATTCTTAGGTCTAGCATATTCAAAAGAAAGTTTAAAAAAATTGATTAACTGACTGAAAGGAAAGAACTCGAATACAAACAAGGTCTTGGTTTAGACCCAAAAAAACTCAAAATCCATTATTATTGTTTACATTTCATTATATTCGAGGACGCGATAAATGATAGAAAATCGGATCGCGAATCCTAAAAGGTTTAGAAATGCTGGATTACGTTTCGACATCATATGAAACATACGAAATTTGTAATCATTAACAGTGAAATATTATGAACGCCTTTTTTTAATGGAAAAATATCAGTAACTAGTACTGTCGTGAATATTCATCATCGGTTTGTAGACCAAAGTAAACTGTAAAATGTTGCAATTTGTGATTTTATACACCAAACCTTTATTTTTATACTTAGAGCTAAATTTCTTACGTATAAGTGGGACACTTCGAACAAATTTTCCTTCAAAACTATACGCGAGGAGGTAGTAATATGGGAAAAGGATATACACGAGGTAGTAATTATATTACCCTATTATCAAGATTTCGGAACATATGATAATTTTCTGATTACCATATCAATATATTTAGAAAGTGCATCAAAAATAATGAAATATTTTTTGGCAAGAAGATTATTTGACGACATATTTCTACAACTTAAAATTTTCGATAGCGGTAACAATATTACGATGATAAACTGCAGATATGTTTCTATATCAGTGTTTTTATGTAGGTAACCCAATTTGGTATTCATGAACTGAATGAAATCAAATTAGCTACTCTCACTGACTGAAAAAAATTTGAATCTGGACGAAACATTATCTATGACATCTCAAAATTCCGTGACAGACCGGAAGTCTCCTAGTAAAATTATTTCTCGAGCATGATTTTGCACTTAACTTTATTACAGGTAACTTAGTCAGTCTTACCTGCCGAACCACATCTTCAAAAACTCCTACATACCAAAATATAGAATCATTCCGGAATCTTTTTCGAACTTATAGGTGGTCCAGAATCCACTGGCAATGCTAACGCTGGTTTTAAATTATTTTCATCTACTGAAAGTATGTTTATCTCTGGATTTTATTCATACAACAAAACTACTTTAATGATTCATCTCGAAAAATTGTTCCTAATAATTGAGCTTCTTCATTGAGCTTCCTTTGAAATCTTTTGTGACTGTGAGAGTGTATTCATTGCTAAATGTGTTGAAACGTTTCAGGTTGCTCGTTGCCAAATTTGATACTTCAGGCAACTTGTTTTACAGTTATTCCATCTTGTAGATAAGGGCATTTGCTATTCACAAATTTTTGTCTTTTTCCGTAAAATATAGGAACACTATTTGGTGGATTTAACTTTTGGGATTCGGAGTCTACTAGATATTTTCCAATATTCTAGGGTTGTGCCTGTACTGGAGTCGGTTTATATGAAGCAGGCTTGTTAATAAAGGATATTTTTCGGATTGCTGTTTCCTTATTTGATGATGGTTAGTTTGTAGGGCTCCACTGCTATATTTTTAAAAAATCATCGTTGGAAGATACTTTGGGATTTCATTAGTTACATCACTTTCGAAGAACTGTAAATAATTGAATTTGTTCCTGTGCAATTAACAAGCTTACAATAAATATATCAAGATACAACAATTTTAAATGGAGGAGATAAATAACTCAATAAAACTGCCAAGGTGTTTCCTGCTTTTCTAATTCTTTTTCAATTCTTTGTCAAAGGATCGTTAAACAATGTCACCATTCAAATTTTCATGGTTACTTAGGTAAGTGGAAATTATTCTAGAAATTAAGAAATCTACAATACCATCAAATTAAGATGCAGCTAGGATATATTTGTCCCATTACAAGTTGATTTGCAAGGTCTCCTGAAAAAAACAGATCTGGTGATTATTTATAATGTATGAATCTTCACCAAAAATTATACAACTGGAGTATTGAAAATCTTGCCATTTATTGTATTCTATAGGTTACTGATGTTATGTAGAATTAGAGCAGCGAAAAGGAAATAGACCAACGTCATGAAGAAAATCCGGATTTACCGGTCAGAGCGATATATATTTTTATATTGACAAAAATTGGTTCTGCGTTGAATTCATATATGTGTAACAGAAATGGCATATGTTACACATATATAGAAAATCCATAATCCATAGTTCAAATACATGTAGAATATTTGATTTCGAAAGGAATTTAATTTGATCAGTAGGTGAATGAATACTAGTTCAGTGAAAAATAATGATATAAATTCATGAACATTCATGCCTATAATTTACAATAAGTTTTTTTCAAATGTACCTTACTCCACGAGGGAGATATTTTAAAACTGATTCTATTTGGATTTGCTATCCCTTCAGTTTAAACAGTAATACAATATGTGAGAGTATGCATTTCAGGGAGAAATATAGAACTTAGAGATGATACCATATTGAATCTAAGAAGTCAGATATTTCAAAAGGTAGTACATATTGCAATGAATATACTTTTTCTAAATATACTTTTTTTTACAAAAACGATACTTAGATTCACGGACTCCACTGAATCACTGTAATACCTTCTACAGAAGTTTTTTTAGACAGAAAGTCTTGAGATACTAAAGACGATTATTCATAATACTCATGGGTTATATAATTTGCCAAAGATATTTCATTAAAAGTGGTAGATGAAATGTATTCAAAATATGTGATAACATGTGAATTTAAAACCTAGTTAATGCATATCGTAAAGCAATCACACATCCTTTATATGCTGTAACGTACGGGTGAAGATTAGACAAGAATTTATTTGCATCTTTGGTAGAAATGAAAATAGTTTATTCATTTCTGGACCTGCTGTACAGGACCGGGTTGCGAAGCTATTTACGATAACCGAACAATGCGTTAACAAGTGCCGTGAATACTGACTGAAAAGAATGTTATCTACAGTTTGATTCATGTAGGCGTAAAATGACAGATTTCTCCCACCAATTTTCGATATGCATTTCTGACATTCTGAATGGGAACGATTTTTTCACAGTATCAGACAGCGGCGTAGAGTGTGTGGTATTTATAAGTAAATAGTTCTATTGTCAGTTCTGGAAAATGAGAGAAATTTAGATTTAACGCCTTTATTATTCACTTAATTTTGAAATAATGCAACGTCATTAGTTAATTTTCAGTGTTTCCCTGAAAAGGAAAAATTAATGTATATACTTATATTTACACCAATATAGTCTCTTACTTCTAGATTCGTCTCCCTTATTATTATTCGATGCAAAAGGGAAATTGCCACGAAAACCAGAAATGGAAATCAGCATAAACAAGGCAAAAAGTGCGATAGCGGCAACCCCGAATACCTAATCGAACAATGAAATTTAAATCCGAAATGCGGTCCTCGTAACTTCGGAATGTTTCCCACCGCAAAAAAATTAAGCCTTAATGTTTAATCATGTAAAGAGACAGGGGCTTTGTTTTCGTTTTTCGATTTTTTACGACCGCAGAGAGAAAAGAAATAATGAATGCCCTGTATCTGAATGGCAAGTGAATCCAGTTGCGCGGTCGCCAGCGCAACGTTCACTCGATTAAGTGGTGTGGGAAAACCGCGCACCGCGAGTCCGTAGCCAGGGGCGGCGCTCGCGGTTGGTAAAACTGGACGGAATAATTCCGTCGGAAATAATAATTGAAAACAGGCTAGAGGCGTAATGGGATATCCGGCCCAAAAGGAGTGCTTCTGCTCGTATATAGTATGTATTGAATAGCAGGCACAATGAAAAAAGTAACAAATTTCTGTGTAGTTGAATGAAATCAAAATATCAGAATTATTTATATTAGGTTTTATAATTACTTAGAAAGAGAATGGAAATCATTCAAAGTTTAGTAGAATAATGGGAATAATGAATAACTATTCGAAAATTTATGCATTTTTTATTCATAATTTCAAATGACGATTGGATATTATTATATATATATATAGATATAGATATATATATATTTATATATATATATATATATATATATATATATATATATATATATATATATATATATATATATTTATATATATATATATATATATATATATATATATATATATATATATATATATATATATATATGAAAAACTTGGTTCTCGGGATGAACCATGAAAAAGATTCGAAAAATCTCGACGTTGCGGCTCCTTTTATGAAACCACCCAGGAGAATGTAAACGGGGAATATTGAGACACTTTGTCTCAACCTACCTACTCCACCAACCGTACTGCTTCCTGTCAATTCTAAATTCTCAACCTGCCAACTGTTGGGAGTTGACTCTGAAGTCTTCAACTACGTTTCGTCTGAATTAATTATAATTTGTTCTGTTTTTGTTGTGATTTTTTGAAGTATAATATTATTTGATGATCATCACATGTTGTGTTCTTGATCAATAATATTTTATAGAAATCGATAATGTTGTATCTCGATCATTACATCTTCTGCAATCATTCTCAAAGACACAGTGAGTATTGTTACTGTTGGTCGTTATGTAGCATTTTGTAATTTTTCTTTGTGCTCATTTTTTGTAGCTTCCTTGAAGATGACAGTAATCATTGTCGAAATATCAGAAATATAGTGTTTAAAGAGTACTCTTTTTGCTTGCTGCCATACCCAAATATTTCTTCCTAATTTTGTATCATATATATATATATATATATATATATATATATCATTATATTATATATATATATATACATATATATATATATATATATATATATATATATATATATATATATATATATATATATATATATATATATATATATATATATATATATATATATATCTATATCTATATATATATATATATATATATATATATAATATATATATATATATATATATATATATAATATACATATATATATATATATATATTATAAAGTTATATATATATATATATATATATATATATATTTAAAAATTTTTGTCCTTCAATTATTATTCATTTTGATCCATGATTTTTATTATACGAATAGGTAATAGATTATTTGTAAAACTATAAACAATTCTCAATTACAAAACCATAGTAAATCTATAATAAATAACCGATTCTAACTTTAATATAAGAGTATCTGGAATATATTTATACTTAGAAGAATAAATAGTATATATTTGATATTCACCTATTGAATTTATCGATCTCTGAAACTAAACATGCCGCTCGCGTTGAAAGAATCGCCTTTGTGACGATTACATAACTTTTTATCATTTTTAAGCCTAGCATGTTATCTGGAGTGTAATATTCAATGAGAAATTTCGTCTTGGTAACAGAAAATACTCCTGGCAATGCCAGAGGTAATGCTTTGATTTTGCCTACGATTATGAAAAATCGCATAAACATAATTTTATCAAAAAAGGGCACTTCTTTAATGGCATGCCCTATCAATATATAAAAAACAGTGTGTAGGGACGCCTATGGGTGCTTGAGAGATGAAAAATGTGGAAAAATCCCATTCAATAAAAAAATACTGCTAGAATTCGTCTAATGCACTGTTACTAGGTAAGGAGAATTCAGTGAAAATGCTTATGGGTGACCAACAGTAAAAAAATTACGTGCAACATAATTCAATAAGAAGAATACTAATAAAATTCGAATATTCATTTCATTTTGTCTTATGCTCCACGAGAATAACGACGCAGCCAGAGGTGGCGTTTGAAGGTGGATGGAAGACTTTTTTGAAAAATTACAGCTCATACTTCTGAAAACGGGAAGCTCCAAAAGACTCAAAGTATAAATTTTGAATCTCTGTAGAATCTCAGTTCCTTTTGTATGCTATGCATATATGAATAGGTATATATATATATATATATATATTATATTATATATATATATATATATATATATATTAGTCAATCCAAATAAACAATCATTCTGTATACTCTTTATATTTTCTCTCATTTTCACTATCAATGGAATAGAAGTTGAATCAAGATATTCAATTATATAAACTTTATCAATATAGATAGTTAATATTATACGATTCCAAGAGTGTTCTATTTCTTTACTTTGGTCAAAAATTTGTGATTATCATTATCAGTGACATGCTTTGAAATTTCGAAATCAGATCGAAATTTACATAAATCAAATTTATGTGAATATAATATAATGATGATGGAAGCAGTTTTTTGATGAGCAAAGTCAAGTGATTTTATTTTGTGAATATACTACATTCAATGTAGAGGCAGATAATAATACAATATTGTTACAATTGAATTTAAATATCATTTTTTTTTTCATGAATAAAAGAAACACAAATCATGAAATGTATGGCTGTAAATAATTGAGAGATGAAAAAGAACAAAAACCTCAAAAAGAAATGAGAGGCGTGGCCTCGTATAAGTTCTTTTCTTTTTTAATCTCAGCATTTTTACAATTATCTCCTCCGTTCTCCATTGTTTAATGTTTTCAGATTCAAATATTTGTATATTATATTTATTCCTGATGAAGATGAGGAACATATCTGTATATACTCAGTTTTGGTAATCAACAATTTTACTTCCAAAATGGCTACCATCATATGTATATATGATATTGACTTTACATCATTTTTAGTGAATGTTGAGTTTCGTCGATTTGAATCACAATATCTTCTTTTTTTTTAGAGATTTTTGATAATTGATGCATATATTGATTAATATGTATATGCAGGATGTTTACGAATAAGTGCGAAAGGTTTTAGGGGTAAGAGGGTCTTTCATTTAAACAAATACTCTAAGGCCTGTTTTTGGAAAGTTGCATGCTTCTAAAGGTGTAAAAAAATTGTTTCGAATTTTTTTTCTTGAAGTTGCTGAAGTTTCACAGAAACGGTATTTTGTGGGCGTGCTCTTTCAATAAAAAGAGTGAATATTTTTTGATTTTGTTGGGATCTTTTGAAGGGGTGAAACATGCAACCCCTATTCCATTTTTTACGAGATACTTTTAACAAAATAAAATTTCTTGTTTTAAAAATATCCGTTTAAAAGAATGAATTAGTGCTGAAATTTTTAACTGTTGTATTTCCTCGTAAAAACAACAGTTTCATAGTAAAAAAATAAAATACAATATCGTCTATGAACGGATATTCAGAAAATGGAATCGAAAAAATCTAATAGGAGGCTGTCAAGTCGCTTTGCTTTTTATATGCTAGTTCGAAATTTAATTCGCATTAATTTTTATGTGGTAGGTACTCAGTTAAAAATTCAATTCCGCCTTCAATAGAAATAATTATGCTATCTTTCATTTCTGGAAACGTGTAACTTTTCAAGGACAGGCTTGAGAGCTTTTCTGTACATGAAAGATCCCCTACTTTTTGAAAAGGAATCACCCCTTTAAAGCTTTCGCACTTATTTGGAAACACCCTGTACATGTATATATATATATATATATATATATATATATATATATATATATATATATATATATATTTATATACCTATGTATATATATATATAGCTATATATATATATTCATAATTTTGAAATGTTTGCCTGGTTTTTAGATCAAGGTTCTTCTTGCCATGTACCTGCATCTTTAGAGTCCAACAAGAATTAATCTTCTGAGTCCTTTTTGAATAGAGAGTGGCTGACATTTTTAAATTAGAATTCGTTGTGTGAAAATAATTTTTTAAAAACTGAATTTGTACACAAGCAATCTACATTCTTCTGATTAAATAAATGAAAATTTCGAGCGAATAAATTCGCATTGTTAATCAACGCAATTTTCTCAGAGCGACAGTGAAATCACCCACACTCACGGACTTCCATGGTCCGCCTCTGACGACAGAGTGTCTTGCCAGACCGAGTTGGTGCAATTAACATTCCTCAAGACTTGCCACTAGCCACGTCTTAGAACAAAGATATCTCTAGATGATTCTTTATAATACTACTTACCTTTGGTTGAAAGAAGCATGCTGGAACTCCTCACCACTGTCCCATCCCACGAAAAATTGAAAGTCATTTTCGATGTAGCCCTGCTGTCCTTTAATTCCCTGTCGAGTGGGGCTCCCATGTTAGGAACATGGTTATTGGTAATTTGATTCAGGTACATTTCGGTGAAAATATGAATTCATCAACCGGCTTGTACAAAAATACAGTCCCAACTTTTTAGTTAAATTTATATTTTTAGGTATTATGAGTTGCACTTATGTCCAGCCACTATTCAAACGAATCATTTCTTATAATACAAATTTAATTTAAAATTTCTAATCTTCATTAGAATTACTATGTATGTAATAAGAATAATACACAATTTCAGGAATATTGGGAGTCTGGGAGAGATGAGTTATTTTCATATACTCAATGACTTTTAGTAACCATAATCTACTCTTCGAATATATATATATATATATATATATATATATATATATATATATATATATGTATATATATATATATGTATGTATATATATATATATATATATATATATATATATATATATATAATTGTTTTAAATATATTTTGTATTGCATTATTATACTAAATAGAACTTAATTCCACCGATTCAATGGTGTAGGTATGAGCGAGATATTTGAAACTTTTCTTAATTGACTTGCTGAATGGTAGAGTTTCCTGTATATTGTTCAACATTCGGTTACCTAGAAACACTCGAGGAGATTATCAGGAATTCCATTCTGTTGCCTTTTTGTCTACTCCGCCATAAGCAACCCGTTCAAAGACTTAGGAAAAATATCGAGTTTCACTAAATTCCACCAATAATATAAATCATAAAGATGAGCGATCTGAGTTATTGATATTTTGTTGGAGACCCATTGTAATCGAAAATGTGTCTCCGAGATTTTACTGTTTAAAACAGGCGACTCCTCCATAATACCGTAAGTGGAATATCGAGCCCACCTTATCGCCAGATCTAAATACGTTTGCGGCTGTTTGCAACATTTGTCAAAGGGAATTCCTTCGCATACTTTTTCTTTCCTGATAGCTAGAACCTCGCGGTGGTCAACTTATTCAATTGTGTGGGCCCCACTTTCAACAGATAAATTGTTTAGAACATCCACGTCAAATATGACAAGGGATATCATTCGGTACCACCTGAGGGCCCTCGATCTTTGTTTTTACCGACTCTGCTTGTTTTAACCCGCTGGAGCTTCGAATTTACATTCCTGCCTCGCTCTTTATTGGACTTGTTGGGCGATTGGTTGTGGTATTTTCTTAATTTACTCACGTGTCAACTTTGTATAGTCGTGGGAACTTTTGTCCATATGTATAGATAAATCGATGACGTGGGAATAACCAATGTAATTTTTCACGATATGTTTTCATCAATTTCTGTGAATAACTCCCTTCATTTTAGAAAATAATAAATTTTTTCTAGTCTGAATAGATAAGCATGATTGAAATCAAATTTTTGAAGATATTACTAACATTTTCGCCGTAAACAACATCGTGATGATGTCATAGAAGCATTAATGTTTTTTTTCCTTCATCGCCCATAATAATATATAATTGAATCTAGTTTCTGTTGAAAATTTATTAAAATAGTATTGTTTTATTAGGAGTGAAAGTGATACTTTTTGTGACGAGACTAAATGTTAATTTTAGTCGATCCACAGAAAGTGTTTTTCCCCGAATAAAACATACGATTTTTTCCGCAAACGGTGTTCAAACGATAGAATTAAGATGCTATTTTTAAAAAGTATTAGATGTGAAGAAACGTAATACTAGATTGCTTTGCTTACTGGTTTTGTAGATGTCAGGGCAACACAAATTTGATAATTCATCAAAATAATTGTCCGAAACATTTAAAGTCACTTATCGACGCATTATAGGACTGTGCGTTTCTGGAAAGTACCCGAGTATTAAGAAATGACTTGTATTAAAATATATAAAATTATTCTTGCAGATTATATTATGTCGGATTCGGAACCCAACTGTACGCCGCCCGACGTTCTTGATATTGCCGTGAGAGTACAAAAAAGTGTACTTTTTAGTACGCTCACGGCCGGACAAAAAAGTTAAAACAACAGGACGTCTGTGAAATCAAACTTCAACATCGAGAACTGAAGTTAAAAAAGTCGTAATTTTTCGACGTTTGCGGAAAAAAACTATTTCAATTTAGTGGTTTAATATTTGAAATGCCATTGAAAGTTAACTTATCAAATATTACTATTATTATATTCTTTGTATTTCTTAAAAAATATTTTATAAGGATCCAATAAATAAAACAATAAACAAATATCTACCTAATTGAGAACTTCTGGAAAATGATTTATAAAATCAATCAATATTTAAAATTGAAACAAAGTTTTCTCGAGAATGTCTTGAATGTATATCTCCAATTCAGAAACATTACTCATCTCATTTTAATGCTGGAATTTGTTAATTCTATTCGAGCCTTCAATTGCTGAGTAATTTTAAATATTCAATTCTACCAATTAATCACAATCGTTTAAAATGAGTTGTTTATTATGCGAATGGAAGAGATAGAAATTTATCACCTTTCATGTCGTATATTTTTCACTTTGTCTTTATGTGCCACCTACAACCTCTGAATAATTGCTCGCCGACCAGATAATTACTCATGATATGTTTTCTCGACTATTTCACATATTTCATAGTTGACACGTGAATGAATATTTATGTGTGTATACTTTACAAACTCATGAGATGCTGTAGTAGCACAAGGTACGGATGATGGCATTCACCAAAGCAACCGTGACTTATATCATATTTCTATTTGAATATGAATGCTATTATGGTAAATCACAAACAGATAAAAATCCTGTAATGAACTTGTCTACTAAACGTCTGACTACAACATACGAGGGGCTCCCCTAATATTTCAACAATAGAAAATGCTTTTACAAAATTTGCGATTTGGGAGTTTATTTGCTTCGTCAATTTTATAACTGTTTATTTAACTAATTGAAATTAATTTATATATTTTTCACGTACATTCCTCATGGAGATTTCATTTCGAAACTGTATCTAGGGTCATCTTCGATTAAAGATATTTTTAATACTTTTAATGGGCCTACCACACTCTCAAGCTTCACGACAGTTTGGCTTGCACAAGCATCTCGTACATTAAAATTGAACACAACAGTTGCTACCACACGTCGACACGAGAACAATGCGTCCGAACGAAGGACTATTTCTTCAGCTGCAATTTTTTCAGTGTTTGCTGATGAAAAAAAAGGCAAATGAAAATTCAAAAAGAAAACGTTCTAAATGGACGAAACAATGGCTTTTGAAGAGAAACGTTCATTCACACGTAAATCTACTGAAGTATTTAAGAGAGGATCCAAATGATTGGCGAAACTATTAACGGATGGATGAAAATGCATACGCTGATTTATCGGCCATTTTCGCAGGGTGCTTTACTGAATGAAGACTATTCTCGAATGAGGCTTGAACACTGTACGTCAACCGCACGTACAAGCCGGTCTTGCGCAAGCCGGGCTTGCACAAGCAAGATTTCAAGCAAGTCGAAAATTACGCAAGCCAAGCCGCAAAATTACGCAAGCAAGTGCGCGGTATACAGTTTTCCCAACCGCACGCTCAGTGTTCAGTGTTCAAGCCGGCTTGCGCAAGCAAAACTGTCGTGAAGCTTGAGCGTGTGGTAGGCCTATAAGACTTCTAAACGTAAAAGTAGAAGTCTCTTACAACGGCTTTGTCTGTCTGTCCGTCTGTACGCTTGCTTCAGCAGAAGAACGGTAGGAGATACAGCTTAGCTCTCACCAGATTCTGAACCGCGATGGTCTATATACCCTCAAAGTCGAAATTTCCGATGACCTATGACGTTCAGGTCTATCACGTGATTTAAGTATCTCGAGAACGGTATAAGTTAGAGAAAAAATTTTAAATTATTATTAAAGCTTATGAAAA
The DNA here is from genome assembly GCA_030704885.1 of Cynegetis impunctata. Classification (NCBI taxonomy): domain Eukaryota; kingdom Metazoa; phylum Arthropoda; class Insecta; order Coleoptera; family Coccinellidae; genus Cynegetis; species Cynegetis impunctata. The sequence continues at coordinate 182,626 of JARQZK010001454.1, read as the reverse complement.
AATAAATTTAAATGAGTTACTTCTTTTTTATTTTGTCTAAGTAAATCGAACGATGGTTTAGAAGTCCCACTATACGCTCACTCATATGACGTTGCTAACTTGTTTTCATTTTAGTTAGTAAGGAAGATCTCAATTCTTTCATCTTACAGATGTAATTATAGTGCATTCAGAATGCAATTTTTTTAATGCGACCGTATTTGGTAGTGGATCATTAATGGTAGGGCAGCTCGCACGGGTTTTCCATTAGTTGATAACAGAATCATGAATTATGATGGGTACATGAGGTACATTTTACGTGAACATGTTTCCATTTACGCCATAAATTGGTGACAATTATCTATTAATGCACGCTTATACCACATCTCTTCAGGCTAAAGTCGTTCGGAACTACCTTGAAATTTCGCAAATGGAATAGCCTGCTCGAAATCCAGACTTCAACCTACTTGAACACATTTGAAAAATTCTTAATAAGAAGCCCTTAAAATCAATATTAGGAAAAGTTGCAATAATTTATTGAATAGATATGAATAATTCTCCCTTGTTCAATTTATTTTAGTGAAATATGAGTCTTTATACATGTTATGTTCACCCACTTTCATACAATTATCTACATGCCAATAGATACGTTTAGGTTTCCCCATCCTCATTTGTATCTCCCATTTCTATATATGTAAGATATTCCATTTGTTAAGTTAGTTTGAACTACTCATCTGAAGAAGCCACAGTGCTTGGTGGAACAATTGTTATGTTAACCAAAATATAGAGAAAATGAAAAACCAAAGTTTTATTTACATTAATGTATACAAAGTTAATTTGATTCAAAATAAGGTTTACCACATTTCTGAGCAGTGTATATGCAATACTGAAGAAGAAAATATGAGTATCTCCTGGCATTGGATTATAAAACACTTTTATAAATCAATATAGATATCTATGGGCCTCCTTATCGACAATAATCTCAAATTTTCACAGCATGTGCATGTCTTAGCTAAAAAATTATCATCGGCCTGTTTCGCCATTCAATCCATCTCAAGTGAATTAGATACGGCATCTACAAGAATTGCCTATTTTGCATTGTTCGAATCTCATCTTTGTTATGTTCCCCCCTTCTGGGGTTCAAGTAATTGTTCACAACTTGACACCATTCTCAAATTGCAGAAGAGGGCAATTCGTTACATGTTTGTACTGAGAAATAGGGCTCATTGCAAACCTTACTTCAAGAAAAATGGAATATTGACGCTTTCTTCTTTATATTTACTTGAATCTGTGTGCTTGATTCATAAGTATTTTCATGCCGTAACCTTCGTATCACAGCACGGGTATTCCACCAGATCTTCGGGAAATCATGTTGACCTCCCTATTCCTTCCTCTGAATTAACAAAGAAGTCCATCAATTACAATGCTAAGAAAATTTAAAATCACCTTCCAGAGGAATTAAGATCTATAACTTCCTTGGCCAATTTTCGGAAACGAACAAAATCTAATTTTCTTGATAGACCTTATTACTCTATAGGGGACTACTATTCTGAGCATTGATTGATCGATATGACCAATTTGACTAACACAGGCATCAGCTTCGATTTAACCCTCTCGCTCACCTTGTCCTCAGTTGAGGACAACCTACTTTGGATTTTTTTCCTATGAAGCACCGCTTGCTCTTACGCCTCTGTCACATTGTCCTCAGTTGGGGACATCATATTCTTCCGAATGAATATATATGCTGCCATCTTCAAGCTGATCGAAAAAATAATCATGCATTTGAAATATGGGATTCCGTAGGGTAGCTATGACAGCAGTGTAGCGCTCTACTGTTTATTTTTTTGTTGGCTATATTCGTTAGACCATGTGTTTGAAAACTGTTTGTTTACGTTCAAAATAAGTGTAGACTTGTTACAAAGCAATTGCGTTAGGTGATTTTTGTGCATACTGTAATCAGCGATTTTTGAAAGTGTGGCGTACTAGTTTGAGGACATTGTGAACTAGCGGTAAAGGCAACATCTAGGTGAATATAACAGCACTTTTATTTTGATTCTGCAAAAGTTAAATTCAATACACTTCAGTACTTCGAAAATGGGCGCAAAAATAATATAAATATATTTAATAAAATAAATAATGGAACGTATTGATATTTTACCATCTAAAAATATTTCTGAATTTTTTTTCCTCCATCAGCTCATGATGTCCTCAATTGGGGACATGTAATAGTGCCCAAACGGAGCATTTTGAAAATCTAAATTTAACATCAAAAATTTTCAAAAAATCATAAGTTGCATTACAGTAAATTTCAGATTTTTCGCTCCAATAGTTTTAATTCGTGACCGAGAGGGTTGAGAGTATTTGTTGTGATGTTTGTATACATTTTGTATGGCAATGTCGTGTGATTTTTATTTCTAGGTATTACATTGTTTAATTTGTATATTTTTTGATTGATGTGTGTTTATTTTCATGTTTTACATTATTTAGTTACTATTTTTTCGCTTTGTCAATAAAATGTATAATTTTAAGAGAATAAAGCATATTTGATTTGACTCGATTTGATTCTAAATGTCACTTTCGTAATAATGTTAATTGCTAGATAAGTTCATAAGTTAAAGGATCGCTAATTGAGATTCTAAGATGGAATTAAGGACGGATTCCCCTCGTACAGCGCTTCGATCGACACAGGTGTTCGCGTCTTGGCTCTTCCTCATCTTTAACCCTTTAACACCTGGCCAAGAGGACGAGAGGAACTTACCGTTGTTCTTTCAGAATGTTGCTACTATTTTTATCGACTATGTAATCTACAAACTAGAAATAAAGGAATGGACATGGTATAAATTGATGATGTTTTGCTGATAAACATCTCCATGCCTATTCTATTTATTTTTTAGTCAGATAACGATCTATTATCCCTTTTTATTTTACGACTTCTTCAGGATTGTGATACACTCCGAAAATATGCATAACAGATGTAGAAAGGAAAAAATTGTAGAAATTTTGTTGGGAATAGACAATTTCAGATGTGAGGTAGAGTAGGTTGATGAATATTTTACGTATTCATGTCGTATCAGAAATCAAAATTGTTTTCTCAATAATTAACTTCTCTCTATGTATCCCTTAAGAGGATTGAAAATTATCATACATATATTAGTCGTAATTTCCACGAAAATAACAGATTATTGCAGCTTATCGAAAGTCAACCGTTAGATGCCGGAGTAGTTTTTTTATCCATTTCAGACATCCTGGACCACAATTTTCGAAATTATTTTTATGTCTATATATATATATATATATATATTTTTTTTTTTTTTTTTTCGTAGTATGTTCTTGGTGTTAGGTCACATTAAATGATGCATTTTAGTTGTCGTGCAAATGATTGTTTATTAACGTTTCGACCATTTTATGGCCCTTCTTCAAAATCTATAAACTAAAGGACGTGTATTACAATAATTTTAAAAGTCATCTAAAATATATTCTTACCCTTAACGCAGACAATCAACAAATTGAAATGAAACAGAGAACAAAACATTTTTATCACACATACTTATCACAGTCAACGGCGTCAGTTATTTCTGAACGTATAGCAGATATACTATATCTGCTATACGTTCAGGAATATATATATATATATATATATATATATATATATCTATATATATATATATATATATATATATATATATATAATATTATCATTATATCTCCTAAGATTCATTTGAGATAAATTAAAATTAGATGCAAATTTATCTTATACAGAATAAAGAGCTAGGAGTAATAATACAATTATCGCGAGAATATAACAGCTGCAGGTAGAAGACATAAGTGGATCTACAGGTAGATTTTACAAAACTTGCCGAAATTTTATCTAGATATAAAAATTTGAATAAATTTGTGATCTCCGTGGTGAGTAAACAAAACCAGCTAAAATCCCAGATGTTCCACGGTTCTCAACACTCGCAACGTTGGATTATAAACATCTTCTTAATTAGATTGACCGCACTCGAAGGCTCTGTTTTGGTTGCTGCATTTCGCAACTTAATAAATAATCGCCTAAATGATTTCAGCGGTTCATTCCTTTGCGAGTGGTTCGAAGATGAATGGATGTTTTTTGCATACCTTAAAGTTTTACTAATTCTGTACCGAGTAGATTATGATACCAAGATCTCGGCTTCAAGTTATTGTATTTAGCATTTTCTTGTCAAATTTGATATTAAATATTTATTCAGCCGTGATAATTTCTAGAATTTTCGTTATTAAGGAAATAAGGTTTGTGATCAGGAGGGAAACGATGTTTTTTTAGGCAGCAAGATATGTTAAATATAGGTTCATTAATTTTAGAACGTTCAAACTTGTATACATTTTTAGTCGTATTTTCCCCGAAATTAATTGGCATCTTTCAACTTCGGGCGGAAGAGTGGCGAGGAGGAGCATGAGCTACTAAACTGGTGGCAAAAAATTTGGACAATAGTTATCTACAACATATACGAAATTTAGTCTTCTGAGAATTTTGTATGGAGCTAAAAATCTTTTTTGAAGAGTTTTTGCATCCCCAAACACACTTCGAATTGAGGTTGATAATGTGTATGTGATATTTAAGATATTTCTTCTGGTGGTATAATTTTTTACCGCCGCTATTTTCATGTAGATTTCTTGTTTTTCGTGGTATTTGAGTTTTTGCACAGCTCCACAGTTTCTACTGATTGAGTCAGAGGATTGAAATTTGGCACTTGAATTAATTTGATATTAGGAGGATTCGTATGTAAAAATGACTGGAAAATACGAATTTAGTTCCAGGCCTCTGCTGTCCATGTATTTTTTTTACCCCGAGGCGAAGCTAAAGGGGTTATAGTCTCACGACAAAAAGTTGGTAACTGGCCCGATTTAAAAAATTCCAACGGATATCGATAAAACACACATCATTTCATTAGGGAATTTGAATTCCCAATTTTTCCCAACGAAGAATAAAAAACTTTAGCGTTTTTACCCCGAGGTGAAGCTAAATTCTCACTACAAAAAGTTGGGATCTGGTCCGATTTTAAAAATTCCAACGGATATCGATAAAATACATATGATTTCATCAGAGAAGTTTTGTTCCCAATTTTTTCCCAACGAAGAATAAAAAATTATAGCGTTTTTTTAGATAGGCATTACGACATGCGCATGCGCCAAGGTCGATATGTACGAAGTCCTACAAAACATGCGTCGAAGTGCTCTGTGTGCCACGGTAACCAAGCGACGTTGATAGCTTAAGCTTGATTCTGCGTCTGTGTCTGCTTACCATCCATAGGAGATATCTTATCAATTTGATTCATAATTTGCAGCAAAATGAGCCGGGATAGGATATTCAAATTCGACAGTCAAACAATGAATTTTTTTGCTAAATTTTCACGGATTTTATTCGTAATATCGACTTATTAATACATTTATTGCAATTTTCCTTCATTTCATTTGTAAAATCGACTTTCATTGTTATTTAATTTATATAATAGGTACATTCAAAAAATATTGACGACATGCACATGCGCCGAGGGGTTTTATCATTCCTAGTGCTACGCAGTAGGGTGTCCTTCATTTTTATATCTTATTAAAAGCATAATGTTGATGGAATGACTTCTCCTAATTTGATTTCGGCTTGTATAGTTGCCATTAGATAAATCGCTTATATTCCATAATATTCTGTATAGTAGTAATCTTGACAATTAAAGATATAGAGGTATAACAAATACTTAAATATGAGAACAATATTCGAGTTTTTTAGTTTGCATCTAAGGTGTCCATTTATCAAAGGCTGATACAAGTATGGGAATAGAAAGTAATAAGTATTCTAAATAATGTGTGAATACGTGTTTCAAATTTTTATTAATGTTATTTTTTTAAATAATTGATACTTGAAAATATTTTTGAAAGTGTTGTGGTCCTCACTTAAGACGATATATTTATTCACTACAGCTTAAACCGTTGAGAAGTTGTGATTAAGAGAAAAAAAATTCATGTAAACTGAAGTACAACAAAATTTGGAAAATAAAATAATTTTGAAGTGTACAAAGTTTACCGGATTTCATTTTGTAATATTTATCACTTCATCCTTGTGTGTGAAAATAGCAGACGCTGAAAAACTCGAATTGTATTTCTTTTAGCGTTATATATAATATTAATGATAAGGTTTGAATCGAAGTACTCGTCAGTACAATAATGAGTAATAAGTTTCACGCAAAATATCGTCAGGATAAATATATTTTCGCTGAATTCCATACGTTACGTAACCTGTCCGCGAACGCCCGAAGCAAAAATTCCATTTAATCCGAATTGCAAACATCGAAAAATACTTGCATCGAAAAAACATACAATGTATATAAAAATACTTTTGAGTGTTGATGTTATGCACAAGAATGACAGACCGTATAACTTATATAATTGATGTGAATGAAAATACAAATAATTGAAAGGAGCAACATAATTGATTGTAAGGTGGGAGCAGGGGAAAGGGGGCATCGAGGATGAGCAAACAGCTCGTGTTTTGTTTGGAATGCGTGCCTCGGGGCTATGCACCTGGTCGGCCCCCCCGACGGACTCTCTTGCGTCTTGTTACACATCATCATCATCCAATGCAATATCTCATGGATTTCACGTGAGTGTCGTGTGTGTGCATCGATGATGTACGCCAACTTGCCTTATTGCTGCCGTGAAACTGGTAACGATCTCCTGGAACCCTTGAATGGTGTCGATGGAAGAAAGAATGGGAATTTTTGACGAATAGAATCCATCAAAGGAAAATCTCAAAACAAAAAGTTTTTCATGCATCTTTTACTGATCGAATTATAAATGTTTTTCATGTCCAAAAAAAGATTTACTATCAGTGAAATATGCATTTTTCCTTTTTGTATATTTTCAGAAAAACAAATACTCGATTTAAACCAAACGCAAAATCTTCATTGCATCTACGTCCTTCTTCATATAACTCTGCCGATGCCTTCATTGAGTTAGCAAATTTTCAAAAACAAAAAATTATTCTTGAGTATATGCTATAGGTATTATGGCTTAAAATTTATTTTTGAAATTTTCATGAACCTACCTCACGATATTTCGATAAATTCTTCGATTATTCGAGATGACGTTATTTCTTACTTCATCTCAATAGAAAAATTATATTATCATTTGAAAATTTAAATTTTCTTCCTGAAAAGCAAAGCATTGCATAACGAAATCCCTCAGGAGTCTCTTCTATGAATACAATGAGGAACAATAATTTATGATTTCCCAGATGCTTTTTTTGAAAAAAGTGTGGAGTTTTTACTAGGAAAAAATGGCGGTTTATGAGTTTTCCAATGTAGGTTTTTTCTAAAAGAATTCTTTCATAATGAAAATAGTTTCATAACATTATTCTCATTGACGAAAATATATGCGTGAATAGTTAATAAATTGAGTGGCTTTTTGGGAAAGCTCTGTTTTGTCGAGCTGTGCATATGTAAAGCATATCATTGAGCAGTTGAAAAAGTAATGAATTATTATGACGGTCCATTTTTTTGATCCTACTCTATATCACTGGTTGCGTAAATTCGTTGTTCCTCATGAAATACACTTTACAGAATAAGATATTAAGCATGAGACTGGTAGATAGTTTCATTTCTCAACCAGAGGTTAGACCATCAAGCTTACACTTCTTTGAACGTACTTTAGTCTGATTCGACGGTGTTAGTACTAGAGATTTCAATCTTTGTTAGCATCCGTATAAATATATATATATATATATATATATATATATATATATATATATATATATATATATATATATATATATATATATATATATATATATATATATATATATATATATATATATAATATTACAGTGAGCGTTAAAATGACTTCTTGAAATTATGGTGGATGCGAAGAAGGAGTTTTTTCGAAAAATGTCTGTAGTTTAAAAAATTACCTTGAGCCCAATAACAATAGTCCAATCTTTTATTATTATCGCCTTCTTTAAATGAATGCAAGAACTTAGGTTTATACGGCTTAATTTTGTGACGTTTGAAGCATCTTCTAATTTTATCCTTGCCAATATTAAGTTGAGATGATAAATCTCGGAGGCTCATGAATGGATTTGCTCGATTTGCCGCCAATATAAGGTTATCCTCAAGATGCGGGTGTATTCGACGAGGTTGACCATTCTGATATATTTTAACAACACTGCCAGTTTCATTGAAAACAGCATTTACAGCGGCTGTTTTCCATGAGTAACAAAAGCACGTTCGGGGTGTCTCAAGTTAAACTCTGCAGCAACTTGTCTGCTGCTACGAGAATTATCACCAAACAACCCAATTATTTCGATTTTTTCACGTAAAGCCTTTTGATTCTCTGATCACTAATTCACTAAATTTAACTTAACGCAATACTTCAAACTAACTAGTATTTAACACTTCTGTCAATTTTATTGTTTTCCATGGCACACTAAGTATAAAATTGAAAAAAGAAAACTCGTAATAATTTTGGGATACCAAAATATTAATAAATTTGAAAATGCGAATTTTGTCAAGAAAATTGGTATATGGGCCTAAAAAAATTTTCTGAACAACTTTTTCTCATAACATTTTTCGATATCTCTAACGCGGAACAAAATATTGAGAATCGGCCCTATTTGTCAATTCGTAGTAGGACGAGTTTAGAATTCAACATTCAGTTGAGTATCTTAAAAAATATGTCCCACCGCCGTTCATGACCCTGAGAAAATTCAAATCTATATTTCTTTGAATAACTGAAATATGGGGGTGTCTTCATCTTAAATGCGACACACTGTATAAATAATCATAATATGTGGATACGAATTAATTACAATATTATACATCGAGAGAGTATAAAATTGAAATAGAATCTCGAATGTTAGATTAGAAATTAGCGGGTAGAATTTTGAGAACATAATGAATGAAAGTGTAGACTTAAAACATTCCCTCTCTGCTGAATACAATCTATAATTGATGTAATTTCTACCATTTGGTAGGTATCTCATTCGTAAATCTAATTATCTTTCGTTACATTAAAAATATAGTTCCTACCTATCATACTAAATAGATGTCGATTGAATTTATATCTAAAAAAGTACAATATCTGATTATGAATTAACAATGCTAGGACTAATTAAATTAAAAACAAATCAGTTTTTTGTACATAATGGTTTTCAGTAAGTTAGTTTTCACATTAGTTTCAGTTCAAATTTAATTAATTCTTTAGTTTAATTTTTTTCAGGTAAATATTGTTTTATTATTCTCTAGTTTCCGTTTCAGTTACAATTTTTTTATTAATTACATTTTCTTTCCATAGTGCTGAATCGTTTTCCTTGTCTATACATTTTACGTTTAGTTCTTTACCTTCTTTTACGAACAATTCTCCTCACTTTCAGAATTTGACGACTTATAACCTGAAGAAATTTAGTTTCAATTGATAAAAGTACTCATAAAATAATTAATACCGGATACAATATCTAGATATAATATTCAGATACAATATCCAGGTACAATAACCAGATACAAAAACAGGATATGCGAATGCTTTTTTTTATATATATATACAATATATGAATTAATATCTGGTTACAATACCCTAATTATCTACATATATTATATAGATACAAAGCAATATCTGGACACTATCTGAATACACTAACCGGATACATTATCTGAGATTTAAGCAATGAGATATTTATCATTTCGAATACTTTATCATAAAGAGAAAACATCCATATACCTACAATACGCGAATACATTATCTAGATATCCAGAAGTGTTGATTGTTGATTTAACTATAAGATACATTATAAATATCATTGATATCAAAATTAATGAAATTATTAAAAATAATCTTAATTCAAAAGGAGAATGAAATGGTATATATTATATCGATTCACGGTGGATGGCACATTAGACGTTCTGGTGAACCATACAACGGATCACTTTGAAAATTCAATGGAGGGCAAAATCGGACATTCCCTACCCAACTAAAATATTTTCGGTAATGCGGTGTTGCCACTTCTATAAGAAAGTAGTAGCAACTTTGATTTTTCAAATGGAACTACCTGTATATTATATTATTTTTAGAATCTCCAACAATTTCCTAACAACTTTTCATGATATTTCCCTATACCTATCTGTTACCGTTTTCGAAATAAAAATTATTTTCGTTTTTTTTCGTCGGAAATCAAGACCTCTAAAAACTCTGATATCTTTGAGCTAAGAAATACAATGATATCGAAAATTCGGATTAAGTTTGTTAATACCTAGGGGCTTCCTACACTTTAGCCCAATTTTCGTTATTTCAATACAAGGTGGTCAAAAAATACAGTTATTTCGTTAGCATGGAAAATTGACTATAAGTTGGTTATTTCAAATGGAATACCCTGTATATTATTACAAATTCGGAAAGCTGCTAGAATTTCCTTTTTATCTATGTATATCATACCTATACCTAACTAGTCAAGTTTCGGACTTATGAGCACTTATTTGTGAAAATGTTCCTTGAACATGGTATCCCCTTGGTATTTGCTAAGCATGTCATGATTACCTACTATTTGACAGTAACGTTGTGACAATCTACTAATAATATCGAAACTTTCATCACTTCAGAAGTTGGAAATACCTTCAGAAACGATGGAAAAAATTTATTGAAATGAAGTTCTTATGAATTTGTTTATTATTTTTGGACAGTGTGATAAAATTATCAGCAGGACATAGAAAGTTCAATGAAATGTATCCGAATCTACCGCCAATGAACCTCAAGAAATTTATACGAATGATATCCGGCTTCTTTTGTGAAATTTTCACTGCACCAAAAATGACAATTTTTTCTATTGAAAATTCCTTCTCTTGAAAATTTTGATTCATCAGTCCAAATCATTTTATTTAAAAAAAATGGATCTTTTTGAATGCGTACCAACATCATTTCACAAAATTCAACTCTCTGTTGAGGGTATTGAGGCTTCATTGCTTTAATTTTGGTGAATTTGTAATCATGCATGTTATGTCTTTGCAAGATTCTTTGAACAGATGAATATTTTAAGTCAAAATCTTCTTCAGCACTTCTTATCGATGACTCCGGAAATGCGTGAAAATATGATAGGACATTAATTTGGTTGTCTTCGGAAGTTACGGGCCGATGTACATTTCTTAGTGCTTTTAAAGTTGATCCAAACATTTTGAAATTGTTCTGAATTCGTATAAATTTCTTGAGGTTCATTGGCGGTAGATTCGGATACATTTCATTGAACTTTCTATGTCCTGCTGATAATTTTATCACACTGTCCAAAAATAATAAACAAATTCATAAGAACTTCATTTTAATAAATTTTTTCCATCGTTTCTGAAGGTATTTCCAACTTCTGAAGTGATGAAAGTTTCGATATTATTAGTAGATTGTCACAACGTTACTGTCAAATAGTAGGTAATCATGACATGCTTAGCAAATACCAAGGGGATACCATGTTCAAGGAACAATTTCACAAATAAGTGCTCATAAGTCCGAAACTTGACTAGTTAGGTATAGGTATGATATACTTAGATAAAAAGAAAATTCTAGCAGCTTTCCGGATTTGTAATAATATACAGGGTATTCTATTTGAAATAACCAACTTATAGTCACTTTTCCAAGCTAACGAAATAACTGTATTTTTTGACCACCCTGTATTGAAATAACGAAAATTGGGCTAAAGTGTAGGAAGCCCCTAGGTATTAACAAACTTAATCCGAAATTTCGATATCATTGTATTTCTTAGCTCAAAGATATCAGAGTTTTTAGAGGTCTTGATTTCCGACGAAAAAAAACAAAATAATTTTTATTTCGAAAACGGTAGCAGATAGGTATAGGGAAATATTATAGAAAGTTGTTAGGAAATTGTTGGAGATTCTAAAAATAATATAATATACAGGTGGCTTCATTTGAAAAATCAAAGTTGCTACTACTTTCTTATAGAAGTGGCAACACCGCATTACCGAAAATATTTTAGTTGGGTAGAGAATGTCCGATTATGCCCTCCATTGAATTTTCAAAGGGATCCGTCGTATGGTTCATCAGAAACGTCTAATGTGCCATCCATCGTGAATCACCCTGTATATATATATATATATATATATATATATATATATATATATATATATATATATATATATATATATATATATATATATATATATATATATATATATATATATATATATATATATATATATAATAAATATAAATTCATTCAGTCAAAAATATCTGCGTCAGAATTTCAACACAAAACATCATTTATTTCAGTTCACAAATTTTAGAAAATCATATTGAAAATATAATCATAGAAAACAGAAAGAAAATACAATAATTTTTCGAAACATTTAATTTCTTCTTTTAGTTCAAATGTACAAGATGAGCCAATTTAGTCATAGTTCGTAAGTTATATTTACATATTCTATTGATACATTTCAAAATTATCGTGTAAATTTATCGTATAATAAAAAATTAATGCTTCATAATGAACAAAAAATTATAAGATATGACATTCCTTACGAACAAAAAATTATGGAAGTTTACCTAACTTCCATAATTTTTTGTTCGTAAGGAATGTCATATCATCAATTAATATAATTGAAAATGATAATTCGTCCATTTTTTGTTATTGAGAAATAATTTCTAATTAATTAGAAAAATTATTTCAATTAAACTCTATTTTTCAACAAATGACTTATGCTTTTAATTTTTTTGAGATTAAATGTTCAAGTAATAAAAGAAGTATTTATCACATTATTTTTGGTTATTATCACTTTTAGTCTGATTAATATGACGGTCATAAGTTTTAGTCTATTCAACAAGATCTCGAACATTCGAATATTATTCACCGTTTATAATCGTAGAAACGGCAAAATAAACGCCAGAACACAATACAAACACAGCCAAGGACATGATGAATAAATTTTTGTATAATCTCCAGCTGAATCTTCCGTATCCCGTATCCCAATTTAATATAATGTCTAATAAGCAGGGAGTGAACAGGCCGAGGGTAGCGTAAAATACAGAGCCTACTATGTCGATAATTGCGGATAAACTCGGAACGACAATGGCTATAATTGTGATGAATATAACAGCTACGGTCCTGTACACTATCTGAAAAATGTTCTCGTACTTGGGAGGCACGTGGGCGTTGATGTTTCTCCAAGTTATCTCCATGGGAACGTAGAATTGGAGCATGTAGGTGAAGAAAACGGCTGTAGCTATGCAACCTCTTGCTACCATCGCCAAACTATGAAAGAACAGATTTAAGTTTTGAATGAAAGTTTGTAGCAATATCAATTAATTGTCTATGCATTGAAAGTTCCGCGCTTTTATATATTTACAGTGATTTTCTTCACATCAATAAGAAATCAGTAATTGAGGACAGAAATCTGCTGAAAAATTCAAGTGTAATTTATTCTCCAAGTGACTTGTTTTGAAAATTTGTAGATTCAGATTATATCATGTAGTCATTAAACAGGATCTAGACTTTGAGTTATCAACAGAGAAATAATGGAAATTTGTTCCTAAATTAGAAAGAAACTTGTCATCAGCGTGGATAAATTACTTATTTAGAACTTACTCTTCTTTTTCAGATAAGCTGTAAGTGATGCTCGCCTGGGTATCTTCTCCAAATGCGTAATATCCGAAAAATCCTATGGTGCCGAACATGAGTACCAAAATACTAATACTGATGTTCAGAACACCTGGACATCCTATAAACTGCGGTTTCTTCATAGAATTTTCAACTGGCAAAATGGTACCAATACCTTCCATGGCGAATATCATGGTGACCAAGAATTTGGGAATGCCACCAATGCCCTTTGCGAGAGATCTGTCTTCAATGGAAATGCTAGGTATTTCTTCAAACATGTAGTAGAATGTTATTGCAAACGCTGTCAACATTGTGATATTTGCCACCACAGAAAAAGGAACTAAAAACTTGAGGGGTCGAACTTGGCAAAATAAAATGAGGAGCGCAGTTATTGCAAGAATCAACCACATTCTCGGAACTTCATCATGTTTAAAGTAAAAATGCATGATCTGAAAATGAAATAAAAATTTTTTGAACATCTCTATCTTCCTTGACCAGAAATTATATCATCATTTTGGTAAATTTGCTTTCATAAGAACAGAAGAATGTTTTTCATGATTATATATAATATGATCAATTTTTAGACACTTTATCATGAAATTATGTTTGCCATATTCGTTTATTAAATTTGTTTCAGAAATTTCGAAAATGTTCAACTTTATGAAAAGATTTTAAAAATATAAATGAGAAACAATATACTTTGTTTCTTATCACTATTTTTATTAAATTGTTTGCGACTTCAATTTCAATGTTCAATGTTCAAGCGAAGGAAACATTCTTTCGCTTTTACACTCACTTCTTGATAATATTTTTTCAAATGCAAATTATAGATATGTACAGGGTGGTAAAATTTCGATGTTTGTATAGGGTATCTCGGTCACTATAGGATATACAAAAAATGTAGGACGCATTCTTTCTTCGAGACAAATGCACTGGTGAAAACCAAAATTTGCTATCATCTCTTGTTTTCGACTTATAAATAAAAGTTCAATTTTTCGACCTTTAGACAAATGTGAATATCTTGGTTGTTTGAGAAGTAACGAAATAATAAATTTTACATTCTTAAGGTACTTGAAAGTTGTAAAAATTATAAAAAATGGGCCACGTAGTATGGTACGTTCATTATTTTGATTAATCATCAACTTTAAAAATAAATTTATTAACGATATATATATATATATATATATATATATATATATATATATATATATATATATATATATATATATATATATATATATATATATATATATATATATATATATATATATATATATAAGCACATAAGTGCTTCTATTCGGTTAAAGAATTTCTCTCTGATTCATTGATCACTCAGTGGGATGGTAATTGTTGATGTAAATGTTAGAATAGAATTAACTTGTAATATTGACTTATCCTATACACATTGTTAAGTGTCCTAAAGGATCAATAAATTATTATTATTATTATTATTATATATATATATATATATATATATATATATATATATATACAGAGTAGCCACTTTTTTAATGGGATTGTATTGATAACTTTTAAACCATAAGAGTTAAAAGGTCGGTCAAATTGAGAAAAAGTTGCATTCATAGAAGCATGTTCAACCAGTTCAAACAAATCGAGATTATCAGGGCCGGTTATTGAGATATCATAAGAGAAGTAAATTCTGTAATTTTGATTTTTCTTTTTTTCCCACTTTATTTCGAAAATCATCAAAAAATGTCACAGGAGTTTTTTATTTGACAGTAAATTATCCTCAATTTGACGTAGTCACATTTCGTATCCAACGTTTCGTACGATCTGGGCCACCCTCAACCTCATTTTTTTCAATACGGACCTGCATATTTTATGACACTTTTCGAAATAACTTTCAACGCTGAATTCAACGACATATCGTACAATGTCATTCAAAGTTGATTTTCAGGTGATTTTGATCCTTATCCAAATTTCTTTGGGTCGGATCTGTATTACATTTACCTTCAGTTTAATTAACAACATGCAATACATTTCGATAAGATCAATCAACTTACTCATCTTAAACTGAATGTAACGTTACAGAATCAAAGCAAGCAACAAGTAATAATTATTTACAAATTTCAAGAGATGAAAAACCTAATTCATAATAATTAAACAAAACTATTATTCATTGAAAGACAAATTAAATGATTATTTGAAAGTAAATGATGAACATTAATGAAGTAAGTGTTCGAAATGTCCACCATTTTGTAAAATGCACTTTGCGGTTCTGGAACCCATACTTCTTATACATTTGCTTATTTCGTCTCCTTGAATACCTTCCAATACATTCTCAATCTTCTCGCGAGGAATTACTATTGTTGGATTTGTCATTTGTTCCGTTGATACAAATTACAGAATCGAACTTTATTTTGAGATCATTACGATATAATTTTTGCAAGGCTTGGTATTCAAATTTAAAATCATTGCATTCGCGTCTCTTGACTTTTTTATTAACAGCGGTTTTTGATAAATTGCATTCACTGGCCACAATTGTTCTCGATTTTTTTTCTGCATTCAATTGAATTTTGGTCAGAACATTGATATCGTTGATAGACTTGTTTTTTCTTACATACACACAACTCTACATTTATTGAATGTATTATTTTCAAGTAGTAGGCCGTGGATAAAAAAGGACATAACAAGCAATGTCATATTATTTGTCACTTCGTTTATTATTGTCTCACAAGAACTTGTCATCAAATACTTTTCTGAGTAATTTCAATTTTACTTATTCGATATGGTAAGATACACAAATGAAGAGAAGAGAGATATATACGAAGTGTACATAAAAGTAGATAGGAATTCGTTCAAAGCACAACAAAGGTATGGTGAATTATATCCTGAAAGAACAACACCAAATATTAAAATGTTTCGACGTTTATCTACAACGTTACTTGCACATAATTCATTCATCAAACCTAGAGGTCCTTATGTACGACGAAACGAGCTTATCAATGACATCAATGTTCTGGCCCAAATTCGAATGAATCCAGGAATAGGATCGAGAACTATGGCCAATGAATGCAATTTATCAAAAAGTACGGTTAATAAAATAGTCAAGAGACACGGATACCATGACTCTAAATACCAAGCCGTGCAAAAACTATATCGCAATGATCCTGAGAGAAGGTTGCAGTTCTGTAATTGGTTTCAACGGAAGGTGCGGAATAACAACAATTTTGAGCACAATATCATTTGGGGAGACGAAACGACATTCACAAATTCTGGCATGTTCAATCGAAGGAACAAACATTTTTATGCCACAGAAAATCCTCACTTAATTCATGAAGTTAGACATCAATATCGTTTTTCTTTGAACATATGGTGTGGTTTGTTGAATAATAAATTACTGGGACCCTATTTTATTGACGGCAATCTAACCGGAGCAAAATATGTAGAAATTATAGAAGAAATGTTGGATGATCTTCCTATACGGTATCGGTGTAATAGTCCATGGTTCCAACAAGACGGATGTGGTCCACACAACTCAAGCATAGTCACAGACTATCTGAATCGAACTTTTCCCGATTCATGGATTGGAACAAGAGGTCCCGTAGCATGGCCTGCCAGATCTCCGGATTTGAATCCTCTGGATTTTTATTTGTAGGGATATCTGAAAAATAAAATTTATGATACTCCGAACCCGACAATAGAGATTCTTCGCGAGAAGATTGAGAATGTATTAGAAGGTATTCAAGGAGACGAAATAAGCAAATGTATAAGAAGTATGGGTTCCAGAACCGCAAAGTGCATTTTACAAAATGGTGGACATTTCGAACACTTACTTCATTAATGTTCATCATTTACTTTCGAATAATCATTTAATTTGTCTTTCAATAAATGATAGTTTCGTTTAATTATTATGATTTAGGTTTTTCACCTCTTGAAATTTGTAAATAAATATTACTTGTTTCTTGCTTTGTTTGATTCTGTTACGTTCCATTCAGTTTAAGATGAGTGAGTTGATTTTCTTATGGAAAAGTATTGCATGTTGTTAATTGAACTGAAGGTCAATGTAATACAGATCCGACCCAAAGAAATTTGGATAAAGATCGAAATCACCTGAAAATCAACTTTGAATGACATTGTATGATATGTCGTTGAATTCAGCGTTAAAAGTTATTTCGAAAAGTGTCATAAAATATGCAGGTCCGTATTGAAAAAAATGAGGTTGAAGGTGACCCAGAGCGTACGAAACGTTGGATACGAAATCTGATTACGTCAAATTGAGGATAAGTTACTGTGGAATAAAAAATTCCTGTAACATATTTTGATAATATTCAAAATAAAGTGGAAAAAAAAGAAAAATCAAAATGACAGAATTTACTTTTCTTATGATATCTCAATAACCGGCCCTGATAATCTCGATTTGTTTGAACTGTTTGACAATGCTTCTATGAATGCAACTTTTTCTCAATTTGACCGACCTTCTAATTCTTATGGTTTAAAAGTTACCAATACAATCCCATTAAAAAAGTGGCCACTCTGTATATATATATATATATATATATATATATATATATATATATATATATATATATATATATATATATATATATATATATATATATATATATATATATATATGTATATATATGACGTTTCGCCAAAATCTCATTTGGCATTTTCAAGTGCTGCTGTACGTCTGGAGACTCGACGGCAACTACCAAAATGTTAGTCACCAGACGTACAGCAGCACTTGAAAATGCCAAATGAGATTTTGGCGAAACGTCGTGAAACAAACGGTGCTTCTCAGCGCCAACAAAACTTTCGAAAAAATCGCACCTGTTCTAGAGAATCAGCCATGAAAACAGTGTACACTCCATTATTGAAAAAATAACTCAGAGACAGCCCGACATCTACGAATAATCTGAAACAAATTCAAGAATTATTATATTGGAATCATTCAGAATATATAACTATTTTTTTCAGTTGTATATTGTTTTAAAAGGGATGTGATTTTGATGTGTCACACCTATGTATCACTTCTACATAATGACGTTGCATTTTAGGTGTATTTTAATGTTGATAGTCAGTAGAATTTACAATTATCAATTACTATTATTACTCTCGTATTACTTACTTCAAAAATGAAGGACACCCTTCTACGTAGCACTAGGAATGATAAAACCCCTCAGCGCATGAGCATGTCGTCAATATTTTTTGAATGTATTACATAAAT
This sequence comes from Cynegetis impunctata, assembly GCA_030704885.1. Taxonomy (NCBI): domain Eukaryota; kingdom Metazoa; phylum Arthropoda; class Insecta; order Coleoptera; family Coccinellidae; genus Cynegetis; species Cynegetis impunctata. The sequence continues at coordinate 163,847 of JARQZK010001454.1, read as the reverse complement.
TGAATAACAATGAAAGTCGATTTTACGACTGAAATGAAGGAAAATTGCAATAAATGTATTAATAATTCGATATTACGAATAAAATCCGTGAAAATTTAGCAAAAATATCCTATCCCGGTTCATTTTGCTTCAAATTATGAATCAAATTGATAAGATGGGAAGCAGACACAGACGCAGAATCAAGCTGAAGCTATCAACGTCGCTTGGTTACCGTGGCACACAGAGCACTTCGACGCATGTTTTGTAGGACTTCCTGCATATCGTAATTCCTATCTAAAAAACGCTATAATTTTGTATTCTTCGTTAGGAAAAAATTGGGAACAAAACTTCTCTGATGAAATCATATGTATTTCATCGATATCCGTTGGAATTTTTAAAATCGGACCAGATCCCAACTTTTTCTAGTGAGAATTTAGCTTCGCCATGGGGTAAAAACGCTATATTTTTTTATTCTTCGTTGGGAAAAATTGGGAATTCAAATTCCCTAATGAAATCATATGTGTTTTATCGATATCCGTTGGAATTTTTAAAATAGGACCAGGTGCACACTTTTTGTCGTGAGACTATAACCCCTTTAGCTTCGCCTCGGGGTAAAAATTACTATTATCAAGTATGTGTGATGTGTACATATTAACTACAAATGAAAAATTAACCGTGTTCTTGGTCAAATCCTAAGAGGTTGAAAAACGCTGTATAAGATATTCAGCGACATGAAATTAGATCGTGACAAATGGCGAAGGCGCCAGACTCAAGTTCTCTACAACTTACAATGAGCTCTTATTTTCATTGTTTTTGCATGATATATTTGGACGTACGATTGGGGTTTCAAAAATTCAATATAAAACAAACTATCATAAGTAAAATTTCTTATTGGATTAAACTTCTCTAAAAAACAATTAATTTTGTAATATTTCATTAATCGAGAAATTTAATTACAACTGACAATATTCGATGGTCCACTGCTGGATGATTAAACAGAAAATCTGTTTCTATTGATTCACTTTGAATTAATTCATTTCTTACAGGTTTGATAATATAAAGATAAAACTTCAATATCTGATATAAAATCATTGAATCAATTAAATTATATAGAAGGGAAAAATAAGTTTGTTTATATATTTCGTACAAGGCCATTTTCTAATGGAATATTATCACATGTACACTCAGTAAGAAACTGATAGTATTGGTTGATCTTCAGCATTTATAGAGAAAGTATTTTTGTTAATTGCAATTAATCGTCTCAAAAATATTGTGAACCGATATTTTGTAACGAAAATAATAATTCGAATGGAGTTCATTGATCATGAATTTTCATAGTAAAATTATGTATCATCTTGATTATAAAATTGAAATACCAACCTTGCAAATGTAGCAAAAGGCCTGACAGATCTGGGTCCTTCTTTGAATACAGCCTCCGCTGTATCTGAAAATCCCAATGAAGGTACTTTGGTGGTTACACACATTTTGTGTGATATGGAAACCTAAAATGAGCAAAATAAATTATTAAACAACTACAACTAAATAACCAATGCAATTTTATTATTAATCGATATGTCCGAATTAATTAGATTTTGTTTTTAGGAGTTGAAAGAGCAATTCAAAAATATTATTTCCAGTCTAAAATAATGAAATTTTTGTTTCCAAAAATTAAAAGTATATATATATATATATATATATATATATATATATAGATATATATATAGATATACTAGCTGACCCGGCAAACGTTATTCTGCCATATAAATTATTTTTATCTATCTATCTATTCATCTATCTGCCGATGTATATCTACCTATCTAACTATCTATCTATCTCTCTAGATAGTTATCTGTCTATCTATCTATCTACATATCTATCTAACCCGGCAAACATTGTTCTGCCATAAAAATTATTTTTATCTATCTGTCTTTTTATATATTAATCTATTTGCTAATGTATCTCTATCTATCTATCTATCTATCTATCTATTATTCTATCTATATATATATATATATATATATATATATATATATATATATATATATATATATATATATATATATATATATATATATATATATATATATATATATCTACATATCTATCTATCTATCTGACCCGGCAAACGTTGTTCTGCCATATAAATTATTTTTATCTATCTAAATAGGGGTTGATCGTAGAGGGGTGAAAATTTAGGGTTGTATATATTTTTGAATGCTGTATCATAAAAAAATAGAACAGAAAATGTCAGAAAAATAAAGAAAAAAAATTAAGGGGTGGACTACCCTTGACATTTAGGGGGATGAAAAATAGATTTTGTCGGATTCTCAGACCTAACCGATATGCACACAAAATTTCATGAGAATCGGTGGAGTCATTTCGAAGGAGTTTAACAAATAAAAAATAATGGTTGATCGTAGAAGGGTGAAAATTTAGGATTATATGTATTATTGTATGTTGTATCATGAAAAAATAAAAACAAAAAATTTTTCTCAAAAAATGAAAAAAAAAATTAGGGGTGGACTACCCTCAACATTAAAAGGGATGAAAAATAGATGTTGGCCAATTCTCAGACCTGCTCAATATGCTCACAAAATTTCATGAGAATCGGTCAAGCCGTTTCGGAGGAGTATGGGAACGAAAGCTGTGCCACGAGAATTTTATATATAAGATATATATATATATATGTTTTTATATATATATATATATATATATATATATATATATATATATATATATATATATATATATATATATACTTTGTGTATGTCTTATTTTTTTTTATTTAGAGTTATTGTTGAAAATAGGTTTAGTTCTGAACTTTCTATTTTGCGAAGGCTTATCTGAGCACAATTTATGAGAAATAGAAAAATGCCATGCAGTTGCTAGGTAGCCTCATGCTTCTCACTTGTCATGATTTTTATTCATAAGATATAGCTTGAAAACATTAAGATTTTTAATGGAATATTTACCTTAAATGGTTTCTTTTTTGCAGAGAATAGATCAATTGTTTAATAATATCCATTGAAGAATATTCTTATACAAATATATATATATATATATATATATATATCTATATATATATATATATATATATATATATATATATATATATATATATATATATATATATATATATATATATAAACTCTTGATAATTATTTGCAATAACAGGCTTGTTTAATCTTAAAAATCTCGATTTTATTAAAAAGTTGTAGTTCACAGGCAACAACAGTTCGAATAAATAATTATATATATATATATATATATATATATATATATATATATATATATATATATATATATATATATATATATATATATATACAAATATATATATATATAATTTCTTGATAATTATTAGTAATAACATGCTTGTTGAATTATATAAATCTCGTTTTTATTAAAAAGATGTAGTTCACATGCAACAACAGTTCTAATAAATATATAAATATATATATATAAATATATATATATATATATATATATATATATATATATATATATATATATATATATATATATATATATATATATATATATATATATATATTATATATAAACAGGATTTTCATATATTCCCATATAAAACATTTCACTCTACACTTTATCTACATTAGTAGATAAGCAGTTTTTGTTTCGCTAACAATAAAATCATTGAAATTCCATGTTAGAATTCAAGGAAGTTCGATAACAATTATATTCAACGAATTCATATGATAAAACATAGATGATTATATTATAAATTAGATTATTTCAAAATTCCTCAAATTCTGATGAAATGCACTTATATTGAATTAATTTCCAATGTTTAGCTTTTCGATTTTTAATGATCTGTTGATCATAACTCAGACTTGACTGACAAGAAGAAGCAATAAACTAAAGGCTCAAAACCTTCAACGATCGAAATTTCTCGTTTTAAAACATTCTGCAACACTAATGAGTACAATCAAGAGATATTTGGCATATTCCTGAGTAGTCCTCATCATTATCACACACTTATACAGTTTACGCCATGCAACATAACATCGAGTTTAGATAAGTCATAAATTGTGTTAGAAAAAGAATTTTCCAAACTACATCACGACACTTTCACTCGCCATGGCCAAACTACCTCAGTATAAAAACAGATCAAGGGCTATCTACCAGTCTACCACTAGAACTTTGAGTGGATGGCACTAGGAGGTTACAGATTAATGACTTGGGTTTGTCCAGTCACACACTTTCCTTGAAACAACAAACTAAGAATATTGTATCGAGTAAAAATATGATTTTGTTGAGATCTTTATTGAAATATGAGGAACAGATAACCTTACACCATTCTATGTGATGTTTGTTCATCTCGGTGGGTCTAAACTTACCAATAATTCAATTGTATGTGATATGAGGAACCCAACTAGAATAGTTCCAATAGCCCCGACCAGAAGACCAGAATATTTAAAGGCCATTGGGATTGCTAAAATACCTGTTCCCAAGGAACTCTTAACCACGTGCATTAAGGCACCACAATAGCTGAAGAAAAAAAATTAATTCTCATTTGATTATATTTCATTATTTGCTCTTGACATTCATATTGATATATATATATATATATATATATATATATATATATATATATATATATATATATATATATAGTTGAAATTTCATTTGTACTCACGTATTAGGATGTTCCAAAATTCTGTGTGCAAATGGATCATATTTAATCTCACTAATGCTTCTTTCAGAATGAAGAATTGTTCTGCAATAAAAACAACTACTACATCCTATAATCTTTGATTGAATGAAAAAATGATATTTGAAATCCGTTAATGAAAAATTCACTTCGACGTGGGTTGGATGAATTAGACCAAATTATTTCAGCATAGTTATAAGTTTTTTCAGAATTGACTTTCTAATTAGATTGATGAATATAACAAGAGATGTTCCATTAGAAAAAATTCAAAAGTATTTCGTACATCGCATTAATGATGATCTTATTTAATTTCAGTTTCGAATGACGAACCTTGTCACACTTTTTTTTTGTAATTAAATCGAGTCCCAAAAAATTAACATAAAATATATTTTGCCATATATATTCAAACACTGAGAGAAAAAAATAATTTGATTGTTTATTTGAACTAATAATATATTGAAAAACTTGAGATAGATATAATGGTTAAAAATTTCAATATACATTTCAACTATTACGGAATATTTTCGTGAAATTTAGCTTGCAGAGTTATGAATTGTTTGATATGATTGATGATGCTGAATAAATTATATTATCAGGAATTGCTTTTTCATTTTAGTGAAATCTATATAATTCTAAGCTAATTCTGGATGATGGTGGTTTAACACCAATTATAGTGAAGTTTAATAACTTAATATTGAATATATTGTAATAAAAACTGATCTCTTATAACTATCGCACTAAAAAAGTTCGAATGCTTACTTAGAACTAAAATCAACTACTGCGATTGTTTCAAGGTATCTATCAGATTTCTCGTCCACCATGGTGTCATCTGAAATAAATTTTAGTTGAGATAAGTAAGACGAAAATATAATCATGTTTTCTTTTAAATACGTTAAATTAAAATGATACAAATGAATGTCTAGATTCTAGAAAAATATTAACTGGACTGTGGAATATTGACTTCAGTAATTTCAAACACTATAGAACGTCAATTTAATATGAATTCAATGCACAAAATGGGCAGAATAAGTTTCATTCGTCAAATGTGAATCATCCAATTGTCCGAATATTACCATAGCTATGTTGAATTGTGTAGAAGTTTGGCATATGCAAGTTATAGATTGGGTTGATCAAGTTTCATGAATGTTTCTTAAATAAGACGAACCTGTTCGAACGAAGTTGCCTCATCCAATAAAAGAAACAATAAAAAACCGAAAATTATATCTAATCAAGTTATTCATAAACGTTTCATTGTATTAAAATAAAAGCACTTACTTTTCATATCATTGTTTGACAGGCATGAACAAGCTATTTAAAATTGCGCAGTATCCGAAACATTACAATCAATAATTTGATGCATAGTTTCAAGATACGTTTCAAAAAAATTAGGATACGTTTATTATTTATTCAATACGACAAAATGAAACGAATCATTACAATGAACAGTTTAGATACCAACTATGTGAAAATATCCTTCAATGCATATGAAACAATGAACAAAATATATTCTAATCATTCTAGTTATTTATCTAGTTAGAAGATATAAATTAGAGAACTTGAATCCATTTAAATTAAACAATGGTAATTGAGAATCAGTAGAAACATTTTTCCGTTCATAAATTTTCGAAAACGAAATTCAAGATAAAAATTCTGCCGACGAATTTGGTTGAATGACTATATATGTACATATAGAAAAGGTACTATGAATAGTAGTTTGATTAATTTAAATTTAATGTCGGTGAGAAAAAAAAATTCACAAAGTTTGAGATGAAAGGAATGAAATATTATCAAATACAAAGAAACTATGTGACACTTACTATTGCTATTACAATTCATGTTGAGCACATGTATTTTTTGGAAGTTATTTCAGGTAAACTCAACCTCAGCTTGAAAAAGAAATGGTCGATCATCAGTCACCCACTCTCAATATATCGAAAAATATATGGAAATGTTTATCCAGTCCGAATAGATAAAAATTTTAGTTGTTCCAAATTTTAGTACTTTGGTGGAGGGGAGAGCATCACTTTTTTGTCGGTCTGAGAATAACTGCGTTATTCAATTTTTATTTTTTGGTCGTTTCGTCTGGCGATTACGGTAAAAGCATGGTTCATGCTTTTTCCATTTTCGTATAACCGGCTTTTATTCGAGTTTATTCTTTCGACTTTCTCTATAAGATGAACATTGAAACTTATTTAATGCTCAGAATCAGTTAGGAATTTCGTAGGTAAAAATTAACGCCGATCCTGTGCTCCGCTCCCACCTTGGAATAACCTGCAGAACCATAAATAGGTTACGCTCACGAAAACCCCCTCTGAAAACGGCAGAAACTCTTATCGAAGAAAACTTCAACATAATTGAGCGGTGGAAAGAAGACTGGGAGAAGAATGCCTATTTGAATAATAGGCAACAGAAAGTAATAATCAACTTAGGTGGTAACATGTACCACTCTGAGTATAGAAGCTATTTTTCTTTGTTTTGAATTGTCAAACTTTTTTCTTTGTATTATTTTTATTTCGACTTGTTTCATTTGTATTAAGAATACTTATTGGGATGAATAAATTGTATGGTATTGTATTGTACCTGCCAACCGGGATATGCCATGCGTTACAAGCAAGCCAGGAGGTTTTGATCAACCAAGACGAATCTGGATAGCACTTAATAGAATAAGGACGAATTGCGGCAGGTGCTCCGACTCACTTTTCAGGTGGGGAAAAATACCTTCCCCAAATTGTGACTGCGGAGCTGAAAGACAGACTATTAAACACCAGGTAGAGGACTGTCCAATTAGTTCCTACAGTGGCAACCCATCCGACTTCCTGATTGCGACAATATTTGTAATCTTAGTGTTTGTTTGTGAAATTTTTGTTCTTGTTATTTTTGTTATATATACTTACCTTGATGTAGCCATACGCTAAATAAATGATAAATATTTCGTAGGTACGTATAAGTTCAGAATTAATGACACATACTTCTTCAATTAGTATGAAATAAAATATATGTTTACGTCTACGTTTGTTAATTAAACCTAATGGAAAATAACCCTTGTAATATCAATGTATTTGACTGAATCCATTTTACTTTTTCGTGAAAATTACCTATAAATCATCAATTGTGAATCAAAAGCTAAAGAAGTGTGATTTTATTTTGAATTATGAAACAACATATGATGAATCAAATTCCACATCATTCAACATTGCTTTCGTTATCCCAAGTGAGTCTTAGCTCGCATGACGTTGCTCTTGAATTAAATCACACATATTATATTTATATCGAAAATTAACCATGAAATTGTGCTCCTCTCTATGAGATTAATAAACCCAGAAATTCGAGAATTGAGTTTTTCATCTGTCCTCATCAGTGAAATGCTTGATAATAATAGAAATCTAGAATTTGAACTTCTTAGAATAGCACAATTTGAAAGAATATCCCATACAATCTTCAATAAACATTAACATATATATATATATATATATATATATATATATATATATATATATATATATATATATATATATATATATATATATATATATATATATATATATATATATATATATAAATATACATATATATATATATATATATATATATATATATATATATATATATATATATATATATTCAAAATCATAGTGAAATATAAAATAGTTTTGCGACAGTTCAAAAATGAATAGATAAATCTCATGAAATAAATAAAATTTAATTTCTAAATTGCTATTTTGTATGCATAACATAAACAATGTCAAAATACATCCAATTGTCAATCACAAATATCGAAAAAAAATGTTATTTCATATATAAAATATATAACAGAGTACGCAAATATAACAGGAAATTAACTTTAATATATATATATATATATATATATATATATATATATATATATATATATATATATATACAAAATAATCTCTTTATATAATATATGTGTACTAATGAAAAAAAATTATTTTATTACATATATTATATATATATATATATATATATATATATATATATATATATACTAAATGTAATAAAAAAAATTTTTTTCATTAGTCCACATATATTATATAAAGAGATTATTTTGTGTACTCTTGAAAAATTACATTTCTTAAAAATAAAATATTCTATGTACCTAGATTCGAAATTAACTACGATAATTAGGTATTTTAAAGTGACTAGACTTTTCAGTTTATCATTTTTCTATCTAGTATATCTCCAATTTTTGCTTCTGGTAATTTTACAAGGGAATCATTTGGCTCCGAATTTAAATTGAAACAGAAAGTGAACTAAAAATAAATTATGTGTTTCCATTCTTCCTCTTGAAAATTTCACGAAATATTTCGTTACATCTAATATAAGGAATTTTCATCGAATTTGATATTAAATTCAAAATGCCACCTGTATTTGCATTGAAAACAACAACTTGAAATTTTGTACATGACTATTGACCTTATATCGAGCTTCAAGTTTACGTCATTATTTTCATTCTGGATTTAGAAACGAGGATACACTAAAATAAACACCCGAACAGAGAACAAACAGTGAAAAAGTCATAATGCAGATATTTTTGTACAATTTCCACCGAAATTTTCCTAATCCAGTATCCCAATTTACGAGAATATCTAGAAAACTAGGAACAAAGAGGCCCAACGTGCTCATAAATACAGATCCAACAATGTCGATGATGGTGGACAGGTCCGGGACGACAATGGCTGTAATTGTGACGAATATCACAGCTGCGGTCCTGTACAATATCTGGAAAGTGTTCTCGTACTTCGGAGGCACGTGGGCGCTAACGTTTCTCCAAGTTATCTCCATGGGAACGTAGAATTGGAGCATGTAGGTGAAGAAAATGGCGATGGCTATGCAACACCTTCCTACCATGGCAATTCTGTGAATGAAGAAAATTCTAATCTACGAACATTATCATGAGGAACTTTGACATTAGTATCATAAGGAAATTACAGTAATAAAATTAAACTACAATATATATCAAACTAAAGTACCTACACTAATGCTAATATGTAATTGTTTGATTGAAAAAATTCCGTGAAAATCAATTTATTAGTTTTCTGAGTAGAAGCTAAATAAATTCAAATTTTTGTTAAGGTCCTTCGAATGATACAACGATTTCTATATTTGAGAAAAACATACAGCATTGTTTCAAACCTCAGTTTTTTATCAACTAAAACACTAAGCTAAAAGTTAACTTTTCATAAATTTGAATGTTATCGACATAAAAATGAATAAGGTGAATAGAAGCAAATAATATGGGAAAAAGTTATCCTTTTAAACTCACCCATCATTGTCTAGGTTGTAAGTGATGCTAGCTTCAGTTTTATCTCCGAAAGTGTAATAACCAAAAAATCCAACGGTACTATACATAGTTACCAAAAAAAAAACACCAATGTTCAAAACACCTGGACATCCGAGAAACTGCGGCTTCTTCATCGAATTTTCAATAGGCAAAAGGGTTCCTATACCTTCCAAGCAAAATATTATAGTCGACAAGAATCTTATGAAGCCGACAATATCATTTGCGAAAGATCTGTCCTCTATAGATACGTCAGGTATTTTTTTGAACATATAGTAGAATGTTATTGCAAACGCAGTCAACATTGTGATATTTGCCACCACAGAAAAAGGAACTAAAAATTTAAGAGGTCGAATTTGGCAAAATAAAATGAGGAGGGCAGTTACTGCAAGAATGAACCATATCTTTTGGATGCCATAATGTGGAAAAAAATACAACGTGATCTGAAATTGAAAAGAAGTAGTAAAATCATAACAAGCTATTAATTTTTTTGGAAATCTTGAAGAATCTTAGGATTAGACTTAGTAGTCCCAGTATCGTCAATATAGTTCTCTTAATTATAATTTTATTACGTCCCTCCGTTAATTTCAAGGAGTATAATTGAAAACTGCCCCTATCTGAATTGTGAACATTGTCATGAATTGTGTAAATGTCCATAATTTTCACTGAATATTTTGTAACGATGAACAAAAAGGTAGAAAAAAAATTAATATTAATTATCTAATAAATACAAGGAATCGTAGAAAAATTAGTTGAGTGTGTATTGATTGATTGATGATTAGAAGCGATTAAAATTATGGAAATAAGTGTAGTTACCTTTAAAGAATTTCGAAATCATATATGATTTTTATCTAGCTTGAATAATGTAGATATTATATATATATATATATATATATATATATATATATATATATATATATATATATATATATATATATATATATATATATATATATATATATATATATATATATATATAAATATATATATATATATATATATATATATATATTTTTAGAATTAATGCCGCTTAAGTTAAAACTTTCAGGAACGATTCAACTACATTTTTCATCAATTTACTGAAATGAAAAACTGTTTTACCTGTTCTAGTGAATCTCCAATAAAAATCATATATACTCCATTTCCAACCAGATAGGTTAGAGACATGCCGATATCCACAAATAATCTGAAATAAAATAGGAATTCTATTTACGAGTATAATTTATATTACATATACCCAATATATACATATATCGACTTGTTCGGATCCATTGAACCGTTAGGTTTGGTAAGTACCCCTATTAACATCAGTCGAAATACTGACCTTGCAAATGTAGACCAACTCCTAAAAGGTTTGGGGCCATGGTTAAATACAGCCTCAGCGGTATCTGCAAAGCCCAGAGAAGGTACTCTGGTAAGAGCACACATTTTATGTGAAGCCATAATCTGAAATGAGTAGAATGACATTTCACGATATAAATGACTGTAATAATACTAAGCTACACTGGGATTGTTATATCGCTGGTGATCTATAAAATAAAATAAATTTATCGAATAAAAAAGCACTCAAAACATTCGTTATAATGGAACAAAAAAGAGAGAGACAGATATATAATTAATCCGCTATATATATATTATATCAATAGGCTATAATAGTGGAAAATGGAAAAATGTTGAATAACCCTCAATCATGGAGAACGCGATGCTATTATTTCACATGATCATATGTGAGATACAAGTTATTCGTTCAAACTCTTTTTTGAAACTGGACTGATGAAACACGTGTGTTCTAAAAAAATCACAGTACCATTTACATACCATCCATTTGTTAGTACAGTACAAATCACGATGTAAACAAACAAATATGTCCTTGTGAATTAAGAAATTCGATACTTGGTGAAAATTAATAAACAACGAATTTACTAACATTTAACAAGGGTCTTATTGAATGCTTCGTCACAGTGAGCTATAATTAGGGATTTCTATTTAGCATCATATTGTGTACCTATAAAAGCATTCAGAGAGACTATTATACTTATTCAAATAACGTATACAAGTTAACATTTAAACTATATGAAATTTCTCGTGGTTTGTAATATATTGCATTCGCGAAGATTTGGAAAATAATGGTGAATAAGTTCCTTTTTTTTACATCAGAGTTTTACTGATAGCTAATTAATTCCCGTGAAAGTGACAAAATAAGTGAACAATTTTTATAATAGAGATTACTAGAATATGACAATGAATACCCAAGGGTTCATTGTATGAAAATTTTTAGAATATTTAAGTTATCTATAGGACCTAGATTACCCTGAAAACAATGTATCGATATTAATCAGTGCGTACAGTTTAATTAAATTATATACATACAATGTATTCAATTAATGAACTGTGCAGGAAGAGTTCGGTGTTCTTTTCATAAACATTGAAGATAGAGAATCAACTCTATATCTTACGTAACGAAATACAAAAATGGTAATAATTGCTTCATAATCTATGTATTTCTTTGAAAAACTCTCGGAAAAACTTATACTCACTAACATCTGAACTGTATGAACCATCAGAAATCCAGCTAATACAGTTCCGAAGACACCTAGCAGAAGGCCTGCATTCTTGAAGGCCATTGGTATCGCCAGGATACCAGTCCCCAAGGAACTCTTCACCAAGTGCATTAAGGCACCATTGAATCTGTAACAAGAAATGTTATGATAAAAGTTCATATTATTCGAAATTTCTTCGTTCATAGTTGAAGAAAGGTTATTTACACACATGCTTATATTTATTTAATTATAAATGAATATGAATGTGCGTTTAGTAGTTTTTTTCCAGCGTAGAATATTTTTTATTTTGAGAAAGTTCACTATAATCAATAAATCTCAATTTTGAGTTCCGCAGGCCCTCCTACCTTAGTTATCTGTTTATTCAGTTATTTTCAATCAAGTTATCTCAGAATGATATATAAAATTAAATTATAGCGTCACAGTGTTCAAAGCATTTCGCATTATATCGGAATTGATTTTACAATTAGAATAAAAGATTTATAGTTTTCAATTCGACGTTTTACGATATAAAAATTTCCTGTCTTACCGTGTGATTAGAGACTATATTAGATTACAAGAAAATAAACTCTAAGGGCTAATTCAAGGTATCATAGGTTGATTGCAAATTTATATTTATATTCAGATTTATTTGAAACAATGTACCTATATATCAAAACTGAACCATAAATGAAGTATTGTCAAATTATAGTTTTTTATATTTATTTTACAAGACGGTGATCAGTTTGTTGTTCATGAAATATTTACTCCCAAAAATATCAGGAATTGCTACTCACGTGTTAGGGTGCTCCAAAATTCTGTGTTCATATATATTATATTGTTTTTGGAAAAAGCTCTTCTTTCTGGGAATGGGTATTTTAATTTCGTCAGTCAGTTTTTTACTACAAACAAAACATTATTTTTTGAACACAGCCTAAATGCAAATATTTCATCACTTCATTCAAAAAAAATTGTTTAGAGGAAGAAAAAACTTATAGATTATTAATTCATTATCAATAAGTAATCAAGAAACTGAGAATAATAATTTAATTTTCTTGCCTATGTTGTATATTTACTCATTTGTCTTTTATTTGCTGTAATAGGCCATTAAGTTTTTGAACTGATTTGCTTAAAAGAATAATGTTTCGTCAAAACTTTCGTGACAAAACATTTAAATAAAATCGGTTCAAAAATTTGAATGGCCTATTATTGTTTACTCAAAACAAATATGTTTTCATATATATATATATATATATATATATATATATATATATATATATATATATATATATATATATATATATATATATATATATATATATATATATATATATATAGGGTGATTCATTAATATGTGTAAATATTCTAACAGGAAAATTTTGAGCTCAAAATATGAAGATCTAACCCAATTTGTTCATACAAAATATTTCTCCTTACTGATTTACAGGGTGTTTTATTTAGATTATTAAAAATGAAATTTGTTCATTACTCGAATGCTGCTTGATATTTCTTTATGATATTTGGCAGTAAGATGAAGTAGTTTGGGACAAATCAACTTATAGTAAAGAAGACTTTCTCACTATCACCAGTGGCGTACGGCAGGAGCACGCGAAGAGTCCTTGTTTCCTAAATTCTACGCCACTGGCAGAATTGTCATTTTAGTATAATTTTTCAATTCTCCAATATTTTCTCTGTAAATAAAGCACTCTTGTTTAGTAACGCTAGAGCCATTATTTTTCGAGATATTTAACGTTGAACATATGGCTGCACAATTCTTTTTATTTTTATGTAAGAGTCATGTCGTTGTTTTTTTCATACGATTGCATGTATTACTTAAAATAATCATTATTAGGTATTTTGTTTCAATTTATAATGATATTAACAAACATTTTAAAACAGAACAACTACAAAAATATCCTGCGCTACATAAGAAAGTTCAAAATAAATACTTAATTATCAAGATCTTCTTTACAATTTTTGGAAGAATATCAAATTTATGAACAAAACTTGAAAACAATTTACAACAAATGTTCAATGTGATCTCTGTTAACCTCAATGAGATTATCCATTCTTTCGCTAAACGATCTTCTAACTTTAAAAAATATGTTTGACTGATTCGCAATAAAATTTGCGGAATTTACAAATTGCTGCCATAGTTCCTGTCAAGTATTTATCGTTTGGGATATTTTTGTAGTTGTTCTGTTTCAAATTGTTTGTTAATATTATTATAAATTGAAAAAATACCTAATAATGTTTATTTCACGTAATACATGCAATCGTATGACAAAAAAACACCGACAGACTCGTACATAAAAATCAAAAGAATTGTGCAGTCAAATGTTCAACGTTAAATATCTCGAAAAACCGTGGCTCTAGAGTTACGAAACAAGAGTGCCTTATTTACAGAGAAAATATTGGAGAATCGAAAAATTATACTAAAATGACAATTCTGCCAGTGGCGTAGAATTTAGGAAACAAGAACTCTTCCCGTGCCCCTGCCGTACGCCACTGGTGATAGCGAGAAAGTCTTTCTTACTATTATTTGATGTGTCCCAGAATACTTCAACTTACTGCCAAACATCATAAAGAAATATAGAGCAGCATTCAAGTAATGAACAAAATTCATTTTTAATAATCTAAATAAAACACCCTGTAAATCAGAAAGGAGAAATATTTTGTATGAGCAAATTGGGTTAGATCTTCATAATTTAAGCTCAAAATTTTCCCTTTAAAATATTTACACTTAATAATGAATCACCCTGTATATATATATATATATATATATATATATATATATATATATATATATATATATATATATATATATATATTATATATATATATATATATATATATATATATATATATATATATATATATATATATATATACTAGCTGACCCGGAAAACGTTGTTCTGCCATAAAAATTATTTTTATCTATCTGTCTTTCTATATATTCATCTATCTGCTAATGTATCTCTATCTATCTATCTAGATAGTTATCTATCTTTCTATATATCTATCTATCTACATATCTATCTATCTATCTATCTGACTCGGCAAACGTTGTTCTGCCATATAAATTATTTTTATCTTTCTAAATAGGGGTTGATCGTAGAGGGGTGTATATATTTTTGAATGCTGTATCATAAAAAAATAGATTAGAAAATGTTGTCAGAAAAATAAAGAAAAAAATTAAAGAGTGGACTACCCTTAATATTTACGGGGATGAAACATAGATTTTGTCGGATTCTCAGACCTAACCGATACCAAGAGAATGATTCTCTTGGTACCACGATGTTGTGTTGTTGAATATTTGTAATATTTATTTTTCAAGGAAATCACGTTTGACTTAGTTTAAATAAATTCATATAATGTAGTACAGTTTAATAATGTTATGGTTTGTCACATTAGTTTCGTGTTTTTTTCTGTTTTTGGAGATGTTAGCTCATTTTATAACCTCAAACATTCGAGTCCTGATGAAGGCTCAAATAGAAGCCGAAACGTTGACAAAGAATATAAGAAGTACACTTTTACCAGCCTTTAATTCATCCGTTTAACCCATTAACCTATTTGATATATATATATATATATAAATATATATATATATATATATATATATATATATATATATATATTTATATATATATATATATATATATATATATATGTATATATAATAATATAAAGTGATTAATAAATTTTCATCACCTTCAGATTATTAATTTTCAATTAATTGAAGAACATTTAAAACAATTTTTAGATAAGATTGTAATCGTTCGAGATCTGAAAACCTATTGTTGCAAATCATTTTTTAATTGAAAATTATAACAAACATTCTTATCGTATAATTTATCAAACTGAATGCGGAACAAGATTAATTCTTTATAATCTAGAAATATCAAATAAACTATCTAAAAAACAAAGAAGAGTCATTTTGGTTTCATAAAACCTCACAAAATGAAGTTGAAATGTATTAATTGGATAATTCATACATTATTTTCTAATAATTGGTTATTCATGAGGAAAGGTCAAAAATAACTACGATGAAATAATGTTCCATATCTACCAAAATAGTTTAGTAAAATCCGGGATTTATTAAGAACTACCGCATCATATATTTTGAAATACTTACGTTGAACTGAAACCATCAATGGTGAACGTGGAAGAACGTTCTGCAGTTTTTTGGTCCATGACGATAAATGAATGTTTTGGTGTTGTTCAAAATACATAAATAATGTACTACTCATAGAGAAGCTGTTTCATCAACAAATGCCTAAGATGGAAGGTAATCCTGCTGCAGAATAATCACTTACCTATCAAATAATAGAGGTTTGAAGAACACAAATATCAAATTACCTTCATATAGAGGCGCTTATACAATCAATAATATCAAAAGCACAAAGCTAATTTGGTTGATGATATCATATACCAAAAATTGAATGACAAGCTCAATTTTATCTTGTAGTTGAAGAATTATACAATAGTCCGTTGATGCTTGATCATTAAAAATAAAAAAGTTTCAACTCTTCAAATATATGCAATGATAATCACCTGCTTCCATGAAAAAAAGAAATTCTCATGGAATAATCACACAATTTCATGAACTAAATCATATGGCAATTCCTTGATACCTTTAAACTTGACCATAAACTAAATGGTAATGTCTCGTGGAATAGGTAGAGCGATTTTATTCATTCCACTATACTTATTAGATAAATCCAAACAATAATTATTAATTTCAAGAATATTATCTTTCAGGGTGTTCGCTTTATCAAAACTAGGTTTGTTACCAGCTTTCCGTATCCTAAGTTATTTTCCTACATTACCTCTTGCATCCGACTAGAATTACCCAACTCCTATACAGATTAGGACTATTTACGTACGAGACTATACAATATAGGGTAGGAAAAATTTTTTCTACACCAGTTAATAATATTCCCTTTATATCGTTTTTTCATCTGAGTAGATCATTTGCAAAAACTAAGACGGCAATATCCCAACAAATGATAATGTAATTAAAAAATGTTGTTGCAATTTACTTCTAAATTCTGTGAAATTAAAAAGATTGAAAGTAAATTAAAATCTCGATATATAACGTGGTCCTTGTGAAAAAAACTATTTTGAATACAACTTCGAAGCAAAATTAAACGATCTTTTCAGAAAGAAATTATTAAAAAATATATTCAATTGAAACAGTTAATTTTATTTAAAAACAAAATGAAATCTGAGGAGACGTTAGAAATAGTATCATAATGAAAAAATGCACACATACCTTCATTATGAACCATGTTTCCTCTTGAAATGAGTAACAGTTGATCAGGTGAAAAGTTAAGTGGAAGATTGAAAGATGTATAATGAAATAAAATAGTAAATAATAATAAAAACTTAAATAATGTGATAGCAACCACGAATAACAGAAGATTCACATAAATTGAACAACGGAATGTAAAGAATATAGCATAAATCTAACGAGCTAATAATAATATATAACTTACTTATGAAAAAAATTTTCCAAATCCAAAATGTATTTATAGAATGTATTTTGGACGATCGTGTCGTTATAACCTCAACTAATTGTCAATTTTTGAATAGAATACACACATGCTCCTCATGTACACTTCGAATTAAATATCTAATTGTTTATAATAATTTACAACGTCAGTAATTTCGAGTACAAATCTGCAATGGTGATTGGATGAGTAGGAGAGAAGTTTCGTACTTTGAATTGTGTAAATCCCATCGAAGAGTGGGGCATTGCTTTAGTTAAAATATTGGAGTTGTTCATTTCAAATTAAAATTTTAAGTTTCGTTGCAAAACTATATCACATCAAGTTTATCAAAGTATTTTTTTGGATATTTCAATAGTGTGAATCCAAACTATTGGCATAATAAAAGTTATCATACCGTGACCACCTTGAAGTACACGTTAAATTCGTGAAAGATAAAAGTAATGAGTTATACTCTTTATAAAACAATGAGTTTTTTTTATAGATAAATTTTACATATAACTTCAAATAATTTCTGCTTTGTATATAAATATATATATATATTTATATATATATATATATATATATATATATTTAGATATATATATATATATAGATATATATATATATATATATATATATATATATATATTTTATATATATATAAATATATATATATATATATATATATATATATTATATATATATATATATATATATATATATATATATTTATATTATATATATATATATATATATCCCACTCCTACCAATAATTTGTTTAATATAGTTGATGGAATCCGTCGTTACTACGTGATAATTTAACATTATGAACAAAAACAAAACTTGAATTTACTGCGTTTATTATCAGAAAAATACTTTAAAAAAATATAAAACTGCGATTGCACGATCGGTCACTAGACCATCATTAAATCTCAGGTTCTTATGAAATGTTGAATGGTTAGTTATTTTACATATGAGTTTTGTTTTAAGTGAATACAAAAAATTTATCTACATTGAAAATATTTCTATTATGCCCATAAAATCTTCCATACTCACAATTTCTAAATTTCTAGATTGAGAGTGAATTTCAGATTCCATTAAAAATCGAAATTCAGTTTTCTTAGGAAACAGAACTTATTGTGTGTTTTCTTCAATTTTCCAAAGATCTCCTTTAAAGCAAATAAAAAAATTTTAAGTTTGTTCTCTACTTATTAATTTTAGAATTATTAAATAAAATAGATCATACGTGGGATTAGCTAATTGATAAGAAATACGTGACGACTTTTCACGTTCATATTCCATTACGAAAATAGAGAGCTAACAATTCCTGAAGGTTTTAGTAACACACTCAAGCCTATAGAAACAATTTTGAAATTCCTGCAAAAATCAATGAGTATAATTTTGTAAGTAGAAAGTTAAAATGAAATAATTATAAATTTAAATTTAGGACCGATTATTCAGAAATTTGAATTAAATTTTCTTGTGATAGTTTACAAATCTAACATTAGGATTGAAATTTCTTCCTGTTGAAATATAAACGCTGAATTTGAATGTTCAGTTCTTTTTGATTCAACTTTCTTGGTAATGTACCTTGAGATATTTGACACGTAGTCATTGAAGAGGCCGATAAAAATTCATATTAATAATGAAACTCATGAAATACTTCTAATAATTTTTAGATCCTGAATTACCTAACAACATTAATTAATTATTTATTCAGTCTTTAGTACTTCTCGCGCGCATGTTGCTCGAAATCAATTGAAGGCTCTAGAATCTGTTGATAGATGTTACGAGGTATAATAATAATTATTCAGATCATACTCTTGTGAATGCAGATGTACAAAATCCTTTTTAGTAGGAGATATAAATTACAGTACAATATTCAACAAAATGGTGATGGAATATTTCAAAGAAAAATCTATCCGTCATTTAATAATAATTTATTTGCGAAACTATATAATTATAATATAAAATATGATCACAGCTTTCACATTCTAGACTAATTTACAAACAAAAATACGATGGAAATTGTTTACCACTTATAACATACAGTCAATAATCACAGATGAGTTATCTTCATTGAATGTTTTATAATGTATTTTATAGATTAAAGATTGAATCAATAATATAAACTGAAAAATAGGTATCTACCGTTAAACCATGCTGTTATACATTTACATTCATCGACATAGCAGTATAGCAATAAATTAACATAGGGATTTTCATATTGTTACCAATAAAATAACCAAGCCAGTGAAGCAAGAAAAAATATTTCAAAGCAACTTTTTGGAACGAGCTTCTCCTGAATTAAAGCAATAGCTTGTTGTGGAAGTGATTACGTATTGAAACCAAACTTTTTAATATTTTCCACATTTAAATATTGGGATAAACGTTATCATAAACAAATAGACATCAAACTTTCGAATATACCTTAAAAATTCTCTCCCATAATGACTTGAGAAGTGTGATGTGAAAAACTGTGTTAATATCAAAATGCCACTGAAAAATCTTCTATTATTCGTAATTTTGTAGAAGAAGAAAATTTAATTTTTTCTAGAAATCAATGGTAATTACCACTATCAACAAATGAATGGCAATTATTATACCAAGATAATTAATATTTTGAATTTGATCGAATGAATGAAAATTGAAATTTTCGTTCTGAAAGTTAAATTATTCATTATCATAAACGAAATATTTATTGTTTTTTTTGCCACAGATACAAATATAAATTCGTTATTTTTTTCAATAACATCAGGAAATATTTTGTGTAAATACTTTCACCGTTCTTCATTCAAATAGTCTTTCATTTCAGTTATTACTGTTGTGACATCAATAACGCCTCAAATGAAATTGATGTTTATTCTCTGAATCGAATATAATTTCAGTTTTTCGATTCTTTCTACTCGAATACGTTCACATATTAAAATATTCAATGAATTTGCCGACTTTAAATACAATAATCCACATTGCATATAGAAAGTAACAATTTGAAAATTTCCAGTTCACTCTTGCGCTAATATCAATTTTCAACTTGTCGATATTATTCATTTTTTGGATTTACTGGATTCATGAGCGATGACACACTAAAATAAACACCCGAACATAACACGAACACCGAGAGAGCCATAATGCATAAACTTATGTACAATTTCCACCGAAATCTTCCGAATCCAGTTTCCCAATTCACGATTATTCCTAGTAAACAGGGAACGAACAGACCAAGAGTTGATAAAAACACGGATCCTACAATGTCGATGATGGTGCCCAGGTCCGGAACAACAATGGCTACAATTGTGACGAATATCACAGCTGCGGTCCTGTACAATATTTGGAAAATGTTCGCGTACCTCTTAGGTACGTAGGCGTTGATGTTTCTCCATATTATCTCCATGGGAACGTAGAATTGGAGCATGTAAGTGAAGAAAACGGCTGTAGCTATGCAACACATTCCCACCGTGGCCAAACTATGAAAAAACATTAGATTTTAGTTACTTATAATAATCTTTTTCAATCATTACATCAATAAGTAGGTATCGCTATAACTGTGTATCAACAAGTATATTCTGGCTTTTGAATCAAGGGAAATATATTATAAAACTTTTGAATGAATGAATTATTCGAAGAAATAGTCCTCGATTTTCATATGCCAAAAAGGCCTAAATATTTTTCATGAAAATTGGTGAAAAACATAATACAGGAACTTTGATGATGTTAATATATGTTACTTCAAATTGAACAAAGCATTGAAGTTGTGAAACAAAAAGCTGTATTCGTTTTTGGAGACACATACCAAAATGTGAAGCAGAGAAAAATTTTAATTTGTCTGCATATTGTTTTGAAAAAGGATAACCTAAAAGTCAACTTAAAATAAGTAACCAAAAATTTGATTCTAAATCCAGGAGGATCAAATTGAAACAGTTTTTGATAGATTCATACTGGATTCTATATCATTAAAAACGTACATTTCATCTTTACAAGTGTCTAAGAGTGTATGAAGATTTCCTGAGGAAAAATGTTTTCTCGAGGTTATCAGATCTACGAGAAACAAACACGTGTGTTTGTTTGTATAATATGAATATTCACAGGAAAATGTCAGAATTATACTAAGAAAATTGTGTTTTAATACTTACTCTTCGGTACCTAAATTGTAAGTGATGCTAGCTTTGGTGTGCTCACCGTAGGCGTAATAACCGAAAAAGCCAATGGTGCCAAATATAAATACTAATATGCTGATACCGATGTTCAGAACCCCTGGGCATCCGAGAAAATGCGGTTTCTGCAAAGAATTTTCAACTGGCATAATGGTACCAATACCTTCTAAGGCAAATATAATAGTCACCAAGAATTTGGGAATGCCACCAATGCCCTTTGCGAGAGATCTTTCTTCAATGGGAATGTTAGGTATTTCTTTAAACATGTAGTAGAATGTTATTGCAAACGCTGTCAACATTGTGATATTTGCAATTACAGAAAAAGGAACTAAAAACTTTAGGGGTCGAACTTGGCAAAATAAAATGAGGAGGGCAGTTACTGCAAGAATCAACCATATCCTCTGGATGTCATCATGGGGAAACATTTTGTCCCTAATCTGAAATTATAGGAAAAAAATCATATAACAAGGAATGAAGAACTGTAATATACTGGTAAAGTATATTATTATGTATGCTTCCTTGATTTAATGAACTTATGGTATTCTAGGAACATAACAAATATTCACAATGCCTACCGGGTTGAAAAATAACATTTATAAAATGCTATTGAACTTGTAAATACTTTACGTGTAGAGTTCAGGAAATTAAAATCACTCCCTCACTATTACTATTAGTACTTATTGATACTAATTAGCATTTATATGATTTTTTAACATAGGTACCAATATGTCAGCAAAAACTTTAACAAATATAAATGATGTATTATACTTAAACGCAGTAATGTATTTTCTTACCTTTTCTAGAGAATCTCCAATAAAAACCATATACACACTATTTCCGAAAAGATAACACAGGGCCATTCCGACATCTACAAATATTCTGGAAAAAAATTGAAAATTATCGAAACATTGACTTCTTAAGAAATTGAAAATATATATTAATATGAAATAAATATATATATATATATATATATATATATATATATATATATATATATATATATAATATATATATATATATATATATATATATATATATATATATATATATATATATATATATATATATATATATATATATATATATATATATATATATATATATATATATATGAATTAATATATATATATATATATATATATATATATATATATATATATATATATATATATATATATATATATATATAGTATGACCCATTTTCAATGGAAACACCCCTGTAAATTTGTAAAATGTCAAGTACTAAAAGGTCTACTTCGGGACAAAATTTGAAATTTTTATTCCAATTTTTAGGGCATACTACGATATTTTTTCTTACTCGAAATTCGGTTTTTTTATTACCGATTTTTTTAATGAAAAGATTACCATGCCACTAGATTCAGCTTGCCCCTAAATAGGTATGACCAAAATTTCATTAAAAAAATCCTTTCATAATAATGTTATGAGAACTCAAAATTCGAAAACTCACACTTAACAATCACAAAAAAAAACAGCCAATATCAACATAGAAATACTTTTTTTATGATTTCAACAGTAAATATTTTCTCGGAGAATATCGGAATTACATTCAGGTTATCACGTAAATAAACTAAAACTAAGGAACTGACTTTGGAAGTGCTGGAGAGGTTTGTAGAGTATTAATCTGATGGCACTTTATTTTTGAAATCATAAAAAAATATTTCTATGGCTATCTGTTGATATTGGGTGTTTTTTCTGTGACTGTTAAGTTTAAGTTTTCGAATTTTGAGCTCTCATAACTGAATGAATATTTTTTTATGAAATTCTAGATTCTAACTCTTTCATCAATCGCTCGACCGACTCGAAATTATCGGTTTTATATTAATAATATTCAAAAACTCACCTTGCAAATGTAGCCCAAGACCTCAAAGGTTTCGGACCATGTTTAAATACAGCCTCTGCAGTATCTGAAAACCCCAACAATGGTACTCTGGTAAGAGTACACATTTTGTGTGATGCGAGAACCTGAAATTAATAGAATGTTTCAACTAATAATTGTAACAATAATTCTCCAATGTAAGTCGGATAATTATTGAATATATTCTTTAGTTACTCTCATTTCTCAGGCATTTTACTGATGATAAACAATTATTATATATATTGAAATTTTCCAAAACCATGTTACAAAGTAATGAAAATATTCAACAATCAAATCATGAAAAATATACGAGTTGACCATAGTAAATTTCATATATTACATAAAATGAACAAGAAAAATTCTTCGCAAATTTGAAAATTATCGAAAACTTTCCAAGGAAGATGCTTGTATGTATTACGGCACGCGAAATCTGCATTCACAATCTCACAGTGAATTATAGAAAACGTAAAGTCACCCCGACTCAAAATCTGCATATCTACTGCTGTTTCGATCTTATTAGATCTTTTCAGTGTAGCTAATTTGACAGTGAATTAATAAATTTCAAACTGTTCCCCAATATGGATAACTCCTATGAGTGTTTATTCAATCAGTTACAATCACTAAGTTCCATATTATTTTGAATTATGCGATGTTTCATTTAGGAAATGTCCAAATTTTTCTCCCGAAAAATATAATTCGATCGGAATTGATGTTTCTATTGTATTGATTTATGTTTGATAATAATTATAAATGAAGTTTCAATTTTAATAATATATGTGGCCAGGTAGTGAGGTCAGAGTTAAGACATTGCTGATGGAATATGCATTAATTCAATAACAAAAAGTTTCAGAATGAGTGAATGACGAACATATTTTTGTTACAAAAAGTCTTCTATAATTTTAAAATTATCGAACAACTTTCCAAGGGAGCTAGTTCTTTGTATGCAGAGTAGACATCTTCATGTCAGGAAGAATTGGTTCTCGCGACTAAATATTGCATTTTCGATTCAACCAATGAATTGTTGGTCTAGAATATCTTTGACCGCGATTTGTGCGGTCAAATAATTGTATACATATCAAGACTGATGAGATAAACACTCATAGGAGTTATTCATATCAGTTTCATCTATGCCTAAATACCTATCGGAGAAAACAATACATCATCGATCGGAATGCATAAATTTCGAATAAAACAAAAACACATCTCCTGATAAATGCATTGATGTCATTGAGCTATGACAGACGAAAATTATTTAAACTGTATTTTGTTATCAAAAACATAAATTTCAATCTCTAGAAATCTTTTAGATAATTTTTAGTATATCAAATTCCTACGTTTTTAAAAAACAATACTACATATTTTTTTAGATAAACAAAGGACGTCATGATTTTATTGAAATATAGAAATGACAAAGTAAATAAATTAATTTTACAATTCAATGTTTGATTCATTGTATAAAAATTTTCCAAATACTTAAGATTTTCAGGTGAGATTACATTGACAACAATGTATCAGTATAAATCAATGCATACAGTATAATTATTAAATCAACTAAAAAAATATTTAACAAAAGAATTGAAGAGCCATTCAAGAAACTCTGAAGGTTTGAAGTTTTTCGAAGATATTTAAGTTTGACAAAGTTACAGTACCTAATGGCTCCCAATCGACTAGTCACATAAACGAAAGTGATAAACCTTTTCTATTGCATTAATGGAAAGCAATAGATGAATTATACTTACCAATGTGTGAATTGCATGGGTTATTAGAATCCCAACTAGTATAGTTCCAATGGCTCCAGCTAGGAGACCTGCATGCATGAAAGCCATTGGCATGGCCAAGATACCAGTCCCCAAGGAACTCTTAACCAGATGCATTAGGGCACCATAAAATCTGTGAAAAAAATGAATATTGGATGGATGTGTCCGTTACTTCATTTCAATACATTCTTAAATATTAATGAGAAATAATATTCTTTTTATTTTATCACTATTATTATTCAATTATTTGGGACTGCAGTTTCGTAGTACGACTACATTTTCAAGCGAATCTCATCTTGGAAATGCAGTAGTGATACGAATTGAATAAAATAGTGATAAAAACAAATATTTTGTTACTCATTCATATAAACTGTTCTTTTCCAATGACATCTTAAATGACTAAACAACAACTTTCTATTTCTTTCTGCATATTAATCTATGAATTTGAGTTCCTTTCATGTCAGAAAAATACGAAAAAAGATCTCTACATCCTGCGAATCTCGATTGGGGGTTTTGCAATGCTACATCCTGGAATTCTTACTGAATGTGCAAAAATAAAGCATGGTGCCACAGTAAGCAATTTCAAAAATTGTATATAATTGTGCAAAAATGTAAGTGAAAATTTTGAAATATTTAATATATCTTTATGTTTCTATCATTCACCATATGATATAATACTTGAATCAAAACAGTTGAAAAATTTCGTTATTGAATTTCAAAACTATTCCACTTGGATTATTTATAATCAGCTCACAAACTACGTCGAGTACAAATGAGAACAATGTTAACCTAAAAAAAAGTGTAATCAGTCAATAATGTTTGTTAGATGTTAATTTTTACATGATATGAGTAGATATAGGGTTTAGTAAAGTTTATTAATCCCGGAATTAAGAATTTTATTTGTATTCTTACGTTTTGCAAATTATTTTTTGTTGCTGGGATTTTTCATTACTCTAATACATATATAAAGTTTAATTACATTGAATGAATTAGACAAAGTGAACGATTCCTTGAAACTATGTTTTAGTCATTTCGCTGAAAAAAAAGTCCAACAAAATAAATTGAAAATTTCAGAACTACTGCAGAGTTCAAATTTTTGGTAACTCGTTATATCTAAATAATACGATATACCTAGGTCATATGAAAAAAAGGAAGGTTGCACTTGACCGACCTAGAAAAATTGCATTAATTCATAAAAATTAATATTTACTTTCATTATAAATAATAATGAAATTATGATACATCGAAACAAATATAAATTATAATTTATGTGAATGAAAGTCAAAAATATAATCGAGGGCATATGTTAAATGAAAAACAACAAATTTAAACCACCAATTCAAATTGAAAACAACAATATACAAAACTGAAT
Source organism: Cynegetis impunctata (assembly GCA_030704885.1). Taxonomy (NCBI): domain Eukaryota; kingdom Metazoa; phylum Arthropoda; class Insecta; order Coleoptera; family Coccinellidae; genus Cynegetis; species Cynegetis impunctata. Next base: position 136,706 of record JARQZK010001454.1, on the reverse strand, counting down.
GGACAATCATAAGAAAAATTAAAAGATGATGCAAATGACTTTTGTATATTTGTACATAAAACAATTTGCTAGCATTGACATTTTCTACAAACAATGAATGGAATACTATAATTATTTTGGTATTCCACAAAAATTAAATTATGAATAAAAGCTTAATTTATGATGAATACAAAGTTCGAGAAAGTGTGGAATATATCAGAACATTATTCTAGAAATATTATTTGACACTGAGAGTATATATATATATATATATATATATATATATATATATATATATATATATATATATATCAGGGGTGGCTAGTCAAAGGAGGCTAAGGAGGCTAAGCCTCCTCAATAATATTCCGTATATCACTAATATATTATATTGAATAGTCAGCATTCAGCATATTCATATTAATCAAAATCATATTATTTTATGCACCTATCTTCCTTTAAACCTACATTATATAATATAATTTATTAATTACGATAGAAGGTATTTACATTTACTGCATTTCATTCATTTCAAGATTTGTAGCAACGCTGCGGAGGCATGGAAAGGTATATTCTCAACGTTCATTATGCCTGCCACAGAAAAGCAAACAACGGTGCAAATACTCCGAATGAATACTTCATTGCAATAGAAAAGCAAAACACATGTAAATGGCAACACGGATAGGAACCCAGTCTCATACAATGTCGACCAATCACAACTATAGAATTTTGCGTGACATCGAGTGAATTAGTTGGAAAGCATTAATTGAATCGTTTACTAATGGCAGTGTGTTTACTTATATTGCTCGCGTATTGTTTTAAAATGAGTTTGGTTACTGAAGTTAGAATTTCAATGGTGACTTAGTGGAATATTTGTTATCCCATAACTTTAGTGCACTAAGTTATGAGGATAAAGTTTTGATAAAAACATTGCGACCTACCCCTGAATTAAACAATTTGATGCAGCGTAACAGACAACAATACCGCGGTTTTAATACAAGGAATTATGAGAGACATCCTTGCCTAACCGGATCACAGGTAGAAAATAAATTATTTTGTTGGCCGTGTTTACTTTTTACTAGTGAAAATGTCTCTGTTTGGGGCCGCTTAGGATTTGAGGATTTAATTCTATACCTAGTTGAAAGTGAGGAATTTTTCACCGATAAAGTAACTTTAAATACAGCACGCGGATTAATATCTTACTTACAAGATAAGGAATTTATATATTTTTTAAACATCTTTAAATTAATTTTTGAACAAACAGAAATAGTTTTTCAAATCTTACAGCACAAGTTTTCAGATGTAATTTACTCACGAAATCGGTTCAAGTTTCTTTTGGAAAAAATTTCAGAATTTCGTGCAGAAGTTTATTATAAAAAACTATTTTCTGTATTTCAAACTACTGATGATACTACTCAATTTAGCCCAAAACGAAAGAAATTCAGTTACGCAGATATGGAGCTTCACTATAAGCAAATATTTTATGAAATTTTGGATACTATTAGGGGTCGACTTACTCAATAAAAATTTGTTAACCGGATTTTCGGGTAATTTTCCAGATAACCTTTTGGAAAATTTATGTCAAAAATACACTTTTTTTGATAAGGTGGCCATAAAAAGTGAACTGTGTGTTGTTTATAATGACAATGAAATTGTGGGGCAAAATGAAAATCATGTGAGAACTATTAAATAAATTTTTGATAATGATTTGAATCAAGATATACTCCAAGTTTATAAACTCTTATGTCTAATTGTTTCTATCCCGGTGACATCGGCTTCCGTAGAGCACTCGTTTTCCACTCTTAAGAGAATTAAAATTTATTTACGAAATTCAATGAGCCAGGATCGTTTGAAAAATATTAGTTTGTTGTCTATTGAAAAGGAATTGATAAAACTTTTGGCGAAAGACAAAAAATTTTATGAGGATATTATAGATCATTTTGCTAACGTTAAAGATCGCAGAATCCCACTAATCTTCAAAAATATATAATAACTTTTTATTTGCTCTCACCAGCTGTTAACAAATTCGTTAAGTAGGTAGGTAGGTACCCATTTTGTGAAAGAAAAAAAAATTTGATGAAGAGATGAATTGATTAATTGGCTGAGAAGAGTTTTTGTGAATATTGTAAATAGGAGTTGTAGATCTCAAGGTAGACTCGAAAGTGAAAACAAATTAATAGCTTAGGGTTCTTGTTTTACTTTGATTTTCTTTAAATTATAAGGCGGTTGACCTTGAAATCCTAAAAATTTTCGCCTATGGTGTATTTTTTAACACCTCTTGTAGCCTCCTCAAACCAAAACCTCACGAGCCGCCACTGATATATATATATATATATATATATATATATATATATATATATATATATATATATATATATATATATATATATTTATATATATATATATATATATATACATATATGTATATATATATATATATATATATATATATATATATATATATATATATATATATATATATATATATATATATATATGATATATAAATGTGTGGGTATATAATCAAGTTAACATAGCCAAACAGAAGATTCTTATTTATGTAGTTATTATTGTGTTAATGATTGAAGTGGTTCTTGGAGATTCAATTTTTGGATTTGAAATATATTTTATTCCATTTAAATCTACCAACATTGACTCTCTTAGTTTGTGAGTTTGAGTGGAAGGTATTACAATATTTCTAGAAATAAATTCGTTGGAGATTTCTGAAAGAGGAAACAAAGAATTCGAGGATCTTTATTGAAAATTTGAATCTACGTACAGATTTACCGAAAGTTATGATGTTGAAACAGGTTCAAGAACGAAATATTGAAAATTAAGGAAGAATAATTCGGTATCACCGAAATATTCATATATGAATTTTTTATTCGGATAATTTTTAAGAAACAGTACTCACGTATTAGGATGTTCCAAAATTCTATTATCATAAATATTATATTGTTTTTCATCAATGCTCTTCTTCTTGGGTGTGTGTATTTTATTTTCTTTAGGAGTCAGTTTTATCCTACAACAAAAATATATTTCTGAAATATACACCGATTTCAGACGATATTAGTGTGTAACATCACATTTTCTTTCGATAAATTATACTAATCAGAAGAATTGAGAATGAATAATAAAGATTTTGATTAAGAAGTAATTATCGACATTCATGAATATTTAAAGTTAGTACTTAATAATCGATGGAAAATAATAATATTTTCTATTATAAATCAAGAACTCCTGTAAATTAAAGTGCTGTTTTCACACTGTAAAAGTGTAAACAATTAGAGAAGTATTAGTTTTTCATAACAGAATAAGAAGTCGGAGAATAATTTTCATACATATTCAAATCATTAAAATTTATGAAACCTGTTGAAGATTTACGATACTTTTTGTTCACAAGTCATGAATAAATCAGTCAGGATTAATTTATTTCAATGAACATCAATTTGAGATTAGATAGGTTTGTTGAAAAAAAATACCGACATTTTAATTATTTCAAGGATTTGTTTATGAGTAAATTCAGTTTAAGATAATACTTAATTACAGAGTTTAGAATAATTTGTATTGTTGATTACGCGATCAGACTTGGATGACGAAGTGAAATGTGTTGTTATCAGATTATTTTGTAAACTAGTGTCGGTCAATCGCTTTTAAAGTGATTACGGGTAATTTTGAATTATGGAAATATTTTCCGAAAGAGCTTGTCATTTGAGTTATAACAGAAAAAAAGTCGAAACATCCAAGTTTAAGAACATGAAACAGTTGTCTTCTAATATGTACCTCATCAGTGAAGTATACCGATCAGAAATGCATTGGTAGAGAATAAGAAAAACTATTAAAAACAGTACAAACGATTCTCAAATACTTACGTCGAACTAAAACTAATAATGGTGAAAGTCGTTGGATATTTTTCAGTTTTCTGGTCCATGATGAAATAAACTGAAAACCAAACATAAACTGAAATGAATTATTTAGAATTTCTAGAAAATGCGAACAACATTTGATTTTCCCATATTTTGAATATTTCATTAATATGATTTATTATATCATTATCAACTGGTTCCACTCCACATTGTCAACTTTCTATATCATCCACCCGAACAGACAGAAGTTGTAACTGTAGTGAACTATATTTAATAGAAGCATTGATTATATAGGTAATTTATTTTCTAAATAAAACTATATGTATAACTATATATATATATATATATATATATATATATATATATATATATATATATATATATATATATATATATATATATATATATATATATATATATATATATATATATATATATATATATATATATATATATATATATATATATACAGTGCTTTCATGATGAAAGGAACAAATTCATTAAAAAATTAGGTTTCTATTTCATGTTAAAATCCTCGGACAGGTCGATTAGTATTTTTATTTGGGCAATTTTCGCAATAAAAATTTTGTATACAGGGTGTCTCATTCAAGAGCTATGGCTTTGTCATTAGTTTTTTTAAAGGTAATACCCTGTATATTATTTCACTTTACAATTCTACGATAAATTCTTATCACTTTTTGTGAACATACCATATGCCTCAACTTGATGGATTCCCAGATTATAACGGAGATAGTGGAGCACCTGGAGATTTAAAATGTGGATTAAAAGTACAAAAAACAATTTAGGTAAACATTGTCATTAAATCTGAAGAATGAAATTTCACATGTACCATCTGAATTCATTCACTGGTGCTGTATAGTCCGCAGTTTTCAAGTTTTTAACGCTCCAGGCACTACACTACTTCATTGTTTAAGAAAATGCAATTACTTGAGAGAGAACGTATTGAAGTACTTATGATGATTAGTTTTGGAGATAGGGTGCGTTCACAAGAAGAAGTCTGCAATCTATTCAATGAAAATCATCCTGATCGTCCGCCAATTACTAGATCGACAGTCAGCAAAATTGAATCAAAATTCAGGAGATACGGCCACGTTAGAGATTTACCTAAAGGAAGACCACCGAGAGTATCTGAAGAAACAGTGCTGAACGTTCTACTAGAAACCCAAGATAACCCTCATACATCCATTACTACAATTTCCAATAATTTCAATTTATCAGTAGGGTCCGTGCATAAAATACTTAAGGTAAATAAGTATCATCCCTATAAAATTAAGCTGGTACATGAATTATTAGAAGACGATTTTGACCGCAGAGTACAGTTTTGTGAGCAGATTCTTGAAATTCATAATCAACATCTAAATTTCATTACAAACATAATTTTTTCTGATGAAGCCACCTTTACTTTAAATGGCCACGTCAACAGACAAAACTGTAGGTATTGGGCGACCGAGAATCCTCATTGGATGCAAGAATGCCACACACAGCGGCCTCAAAAAATTAATACATGGGCAGCGATTGTTCGAAATCGTACAGTTGGTCCCTATTTTTTTGAAGGAACACTAAACGGAGAGGACTACTTGAACTTTCTCCAGTTCGAACTCATTCCGGCTTTAGCTGTTTTGTTTCCTAACCCACAAGATCCTGACATACCTAATAACGAGATATGGTTTCAACAAGATGGGGCACCTCCTCACTATTCAATCGCTGTTCGACAATTTCTTGATGCAACTTTTCCCAACAGATGGATAGGACGGAGAGGTCCGATTGAGTGGCCGCCAAGATCACCGGACATAACCCCATTGGATTTTTTCTTATGGGGTTATTTGAAGTCTAAAGTTTATTTGAATAGACCAAATAATATTGATGATCTAAAAGAGAGAATCAGGCAGGAAATAAGACCTATCAGTCCAGAAGTAATTGAAAATGTGCAACGGGAAACATTGAATCGACTTCAAAAATGTCTCGAAGTAAACGGACAACAGATTGAACATATGTAAAAATTAAATTAGTAATTACATTTGTGTGTTTTCATATCGTACCTCTCATTACCCACTATCTCCGTTTCTGGCAATCCATCGAGTTGAGGCATATGGTATGTTCACAAAAAGTGATAAGAATTTATCGTAGAATTGTAAAGTGAAATAATATACAGGGTATTACCTTTAAAAAAACTAATGACAAAGCCATAGCTCTTGAATGAGACACCCTGTATACAAAATTTTTGTTGCGAAAAATGCCCAAATAAAAATACTAATCGACCTGTCCGAGGATTTTAACATGAAATAGAAACCTAATTTTTTAATGAATTTGTTCCTTTCATCATGAAAGCACTGTATATATATATATATATATATATATATATATATATATATATATATATATATATATATATATATATATATATCAGTTTCTGTTAGCATTGATTGTAGGTATGCCCAATTTATTATTTCCTGTATCGAATTATATACCAAATAAAGCCTTTCGGAATTATACGGTGGACTAAAAATGCCTGTAGAATATATAATAACAAGCAAAATTATTGAGAAAATTGATTGCATTGGTTACTATTGACGTTACTTGATGTAATCTGTGATTTTTGATTCCATCAAATTGTCAAGTACCTATTCATTTATAACAAAAATCAGTAACAGTAATAAATTCGGTTGTACGTATATGTAATGAACAGCTATCGGAAAACATGATCAATTATTTCAATAAAGCGTAAGTTGTTTATAAAATGACAGAATTCTGAATAGTATTCACTTTGCTACCATTATTCTTCCTCTATTATTAGAATTCGCAGTTTCTTTGTTAATGGTCATGATAACTGGAAATATTTATTTTGCATATGAGGAATCAAAAGATGAGATACGTAAAAAGATATATGAAAGTAAATTTTGGTATAAAGTGAGAAGCAAAAATGTGAAAACTGTTATAATACCTTCGCAAAACAGACGAGATCTACAGCTGAATTCAAATAATAAACAGCATAAAATTAGAGAAATTAAAAACAAACTGAAAAATATTGTGACAACAAACTAAAATATATAATCACTTACTTTTGTAATTATTCCAGTCCGTGGGTGTATCTATAAATTACAATTTGAGATTAATATCACAATAACCTCGGGCAACTGTCAAATCAAAGGTATCTTGTACAAGCACCCACCTTCCATTCATCACAAATCCAAAGTGCGAATGTTTATATACAATGAGAGTATTTGAGATTCGAACGGTGATTAGATGCGTAGATAAGTTTGATGGTTTAAATGGTGTGGTTCACCATCTTTGTGTGTGTGTACCTTCACACCAGAAAGATGCGCATAACTTTACTTTAGTTCAGTCATCGTTGTTGTGTTCAGCATATGCATTATTTTATAAATTATCCAATAAAAACATTATGATATACAATTGTGGTGAGGGGGGATACCATGAATCCTCCCGATGAACGTGAAAATTTTAACAAGCATCAATATGTAAGGCTAATGCTCCATATTATATATATATATATATATATATATATATATATATATATATATATATATATATATATATATATATATATATATATATATATATATATTATATTTAATAGCAATGAATGTATGCAGAATTTTCCAATTCTAATTAGTTCGAATCTAAAATCTATATCAAAATAATGAAATTATTTCACACAATGGAAAATAAGCTTAGTTGAAAATATTGAAATATACATTTTTATACTGCCAAAATTGCAAATGATTTCAATCGATTCAGAACCGTTTAAAAGTCAATATATTTCATTATCCAACTAATAAAAGCTGTTAATTGATTTTTAATTATTCTAGATATGATATTTGAAATATTTCCTCGAGAGTAAAAAACAAATAGACTCATTGAGAGTATTTTATCTTGATGGAAATACTTGCTATTCGAAAACGACTTTAATTGTAAGATACGAAATAAACTTCTCTTATTACGTTCACTTCACAATTTACAAATTTTGAGTTTTTCAATTTCTAAAATACGTGAAACTATATAAAATTTTAAAGAAATTAGAGATGGACTTATGGAACATAAAAAACAATTATCTATATTCCAATAATTGTTTCATAAACATCGTAACTGTTTCTGGATGATTTATTGAATTTGGTCAATCTTTTTTTAACCAGAAATCTTTTCCAAAATAATTACCTGAAGTTGTAATAACAGTTAATAAATAATTCTTATTATCGAATAATCATAGACTGAAAAATTGGCTAAAATGAGAATTCTAACAGCCTAGGGTATTGTCCGTTCAACATTCAAAGTTCATTCTGCAAAGAATCACTTGAAAAAATTATAAATTACTATAAGCATCAAACGTCCTTCGAATCAAAAATCGAAAAAAGGTAGTTTACAAACTAGATATGAAATACGGAAAGGGCGAGGTAAACATAAGAGAATGATTTAATAAAATTCTATTATTTCAGTTTAAGTAGTTTTATATGCTCCAATAGGATTCTTTATAGGTACTACTATATTCTTGAGTGCTAGTAAAAATGTCAAATTGAAAGCTTGCTCATTCTTGAGTGAGGAGTTTTGATCAAGCATGCCTGTGGTAACTGAAGTTGGGAAGTAAATTATATTGTACACCCATCTCTCCAAAAACACATAAATGGTTTTCTTTCTTACCGATCATATACAAATAATTAAGAGAGATAATATTATATCCACCCAAGTCTATAAAAAGTTCTAATAAATTTTTTGCTCTCTGTTATATGTTTATAGCAACATTCCTTGGGGAGAGCTTCTTCTGAACTCTTATAGGTTGATCCCTAATTATTTTCTTGGTAAACATTAATCCAGATATTTCTCACCTCTTTCATGAAACTGCGAAATAAATCTGAATATGTGCATTGGTATTGTGTATTATCATTGGTAATACTTGCGACGTGTGCAGCACGGTCAACCATTTCATCAGCAGAGATACACCAACGTATGCCTTAGCCCTCATCCCACATAAAACAAACATCTAATCCTGTTTGCATGAAAATATACCAAGGTATTGAATTAAAGTGAATATCAAAATACCAGTATTTCAGCGATAGTAACGCACTCTGACTATACGAAACTTCTATGAAATTTTTAACTCTATTAGGGAAGTTGGTATAATACTGCGAAATATGTTCCAGGGCTAAGGAGATTGCACAAATTTTTCCATGAAAAAACTGAATATTTGTTATTTAACACAAACTGCGTGGTAATATATTGCGTGACATCAAACGCACGTCAGAATTGTCTACATTTCTATTGGCCGACGAGGCTGCAGCGGTTGAATAGGCTACAGTAACAAAAAATGGTATAAAAAAGAGTTGTTGGATCGATGGACCTCAGATTTAAAGTAATTTCGGCTTATTTTAAAACTGCAAGTATATTATATTAATAAATTGCATGGTGCAAGAAATATCTTTACAATTAACTTGGTGCATTCATCTCTGAATTCAACCTTCGCATGAATAAAGTTAGAGGCGATAACTTCCCATTCTTTGAAACACGAAATTCAAATATTGCAAACGTAATCCGAGAAACAATATCAATTCACTTGCAACATTTGCTGAACAAATTCATCCGTTATTTACCTGATTGCACTATGTAAAGGTATTAGGAAATTAATCCACAATCCTTTCATTGTCGAAGTATCTTGCAGATTACTGGAACCAAAAAGAAGTTTTTTATTTTCAAATTCAAGAAATTTATTTGCTTTATCTTTTAAAAGAAGGCAGACACTTGAATCACATCCATTGTAGAACTTAAAACGCAAATTTCCAGTGTTTTAAATTATATACCATCTTCTTTATGCAATTTTTAAAATAATACTTCATAATGGAAATAATGAGGATTCTTGTTTTGTTCTTATACACAATTATTGAGGACAGTAGAATCAAATTGATAAATTTAATCGTGTCAGTAAAAATTGCTATTGTGTTTGAAAGCTTGATACAAGTGATTTTGAAGACACCTTTTTAGTTTTGCACCAACACATTCCCTGTTTTCCGATTAAAGAGTATATATATATATATATATATATATATATATATATATATATATATATATATATATATATATATATATATATATATAAATATATGTATATACATATATATATATATATATATATATATATATATATATATATATATATATATATATATATATATATATATATATATATATATATATATATATATATATATATATATATGATATACATATATATATATATATATACATATATATATATATATATATATATATATATATATATATATATATATATATATATATATATATATGTTATATCGTATGTTTTCTCGGATGGTGGAATGAAGCAGAGAAAGATTCCGGGGTTCAATCCGATTTCGGAAGTTTTATTCGCGCTGAGAAGCACCGTTTGTTTCACGACGTTTCGCCAAAAACTCATTTGACATTTTCAAGTGCTGCTGTACGTCTAGTTGCCGTCGAGTCACCTGACGTACAGCAGCACGTGAATATGCCAACTGAGATTTTGTCGATACGTCTGAAAACAAACGGTGCTTCTCAGCGCCAACAAAACTTCCGAAATCGGATTGAACCCCGGAATCTTTCTCTGATATATATATATATTTATATATATATATATATATATATATATATATATATATATATATATATATATATATATATAAATATATATATGAATATGAATCTGAGAAAGATTCCGGGGTTCAATCCGATTTTTTCGAAAGTTTTGTGGGCGCTGAGAAGCACCGTTTGTTTCACGACGTTTCGCCAAAATCTCATTTGGCATTTTCAAGCGCTGCTGTACAACAGTAGTTGCCGCCGAGTCACCAGACGTACAGCAGCACTTGAAAATGCCAAATGAGATTTTGGCGAAACGTAGTGAAACAAACGGTGCTTCTCAGCGTCAACAAAACTTTCGAAAAAATCGGATTGAACCCCGGAATCTTTCTCAGATTCATTCCACCTTCCGAGAAAACATACGATATAACATATATATATATATATATATATATATATATATATATATATATATATATATATATATATATATATATATATATATATCTATATGTATGTATATATATATTGAGAAGTAGTTTTCGACATTCCGAAATATTATATTAACTAATTTCTCAAAATTAAATATATTTCTGGAAAGCACAAATAGAGTTACAACAGATTGATCACAGCGTTCACATGAAAAAAATAATTATTTATTTCCAATCACAAATATTGTGATTTGTTCATATATACATATAGTCATAAATCACAGACCTGCCCTATTTAATAAAAATATTATTACAAATTTTCTCAAAATTGAATATCGATTCAAAAATAATTCTATTAGTTAAATACTGAAGCTATTTACAAATTGAATTAATCAAAATTTACACATTCTACATCTATATTAATATATTTTAACTTATGGTGATGATATTTCACATCACAGTCTGTCAATTAAAATAGGAGTTTCGATTATTACTTAATCTATTGTTTTTCCTAGAGGGTTAGAAATATATATATTTATACCTGTAGGTAAAAAATGGATCGTCGATCGTGTGATGATTTTTGTTAGTTTTAACTATATTGACGTAAATATATTTCTCATATATTTTTAATATTTATTTCGATGAACAAGCGAAGCTACTACTTCACTGTTATTAAAGTTGCATACCTCCTCAACTGAAATATTTCTGTCCACTTTGAACATTCTATATTCTACATCTTATGTTCAACTATAAACTTATTGAATTATATAGGGTTTTTCAATAAGGGGTACCTGATGTTGAAAGATTATATTTATAATAGGGTGCCATGATTTGATGACAGTGAGTTGTTCTGACATTTCACAAGTCATTACAAGTAGTAAAATACAGCGATACACGGTAGATCAGCGTGCTTACATTGTGAAAACTTATTATGAAAATGAGTCTTCTGTAATAAAGACTTTTCGCAGAATTCGTGATTACTTTGATCCCCATAACCGCCCAATAGAAAAAACAATTCGCAGTTTTGTGCGTAAGTTTGAAACTGATGGATCTGTCCAAGATGTAATATCTCCAGTACGTGAAGGTGCATGCCGTTCTTTGGAAAACATTGCAGTGGTTCGTGAAAGTGTGGCTGCAGATCCAGAAATGTCTGTCCCACGACTTACGCAGTACTTGGCTCTCAGCAAAACCACAACGTGGCGAATTTTAACAAAAGATTTGTCTCTCCACCCATACAAGATACAGTTTACTCAAGAATTAAAGCCAGCCGACCACTTGCAGCGACGTACGTTTGCTAATTGGATACTCCAAAAGCAGGCTGTTGATAATGACTTTTGCAAGAGGATAATGTTTAGCGATGAAGCCCATTTTCTTTTAAGTGGGTATGTAAACACACAAAACTGTCGCATTTGGGGCAGTGAAAATCCAAGACGCATTCACGAGAAGCCTATGCACTCCCAACGTGTGACTGTTTGATGCGCTTTGTGGAATGAGGGCATAATCGGGCCATATTTTTTTGAAAATGAAGGCGGTCACCGCGCCATGATAAACGAATTTTTGTGGCCAGCTTTAAGGGATATGGAAGCTAACAATATTGGTTTCAACAGGATGGTGCGACATGTCACACCGTCCGAGAAACTTTGGTCTTATTGCAGACGAAATTTTGAGAGGAAGAATCCTATCGCGAAATGGTGATGTTAACTGGCCGCCAAGATCGTGCGACCTAACGCCCCTCGATTACTTTCTGTGGGGCTATGTTAAAAACAAGGTTTAGGCGAACCATCCAGGAACCATTCCGGATTTGAAACACGAGACTCGGAACATAATTCGAGAAATTCCACCACAAATGTGTAGCAACGTAATCTCAAATTTTGCCAAAAGAGTTGTGTCATGTCACAGAAGCCGTGGCGGTCATTTGACAGATATCTTTTTTCCTACTTAGTTATGTCAAAGATTACTGTAAAAATATTAAAATTTTCTATTTTATTTTGTATTTTATTTACTACCCGGTACCTCTTTTTGAAAAACCCTGTATTATTGCACAAAAACTATTTCTTTAGTTTTGAAATTGTCATAATTATGAGATATACGGTTGATGTTATCATCTCCGTTCAATTTCAATTCATATACTGGACTTTCTACTAACTACAAAGAGTCGTCAGCGGAGTATCGACTTCTTCTTCATGTCTAGCATTTCGGAACTGAAGATCTTCAAAATTTATGTTACGACACTGCATAATGAACACCCGTATATAACATGAATAGGGAAATACACATAATTAATATATTTTTGTACAATTTCCACTGAAATCTCCCGTGCCCGTCTTCCCAATTCACGATTATGTCCAGCAAACAGGGAATAAACAGACCGAGAGTTGATAAAAACACGGATCCTACAATGTCGATGATGGTGCCCAGGTCCGTAACGACAATTGCTATAGTTGAGACGAATATTACTGCTAAGGTTCTGTACACTATCTGGAAAATATTCTCGTACTTGGGTGGCACATAGTCGCTGACGTTTCTCCAAGTTATCTCCATAGGAACGTAGAACTGCAGCATGTAGGTGAAGAAAATGGCGGTGGCAATACAACCCCTGCCTATCATGGCAACACTGAGAAAGAAAAAAACTATATAATCATACAATCGTTTAAAAGTTATCTATTTTATTCAAATTAGATAATTATACTTATATTGGCTTATTTTGAAGTTCGAGGACTACAGAAACGGAGCAACACTTTATTACTTCAACGAATCTAAATAATGTATTGAAAATATAATTTTGTCATGAGAGAAGACGATATCGAGAAGATGTTTTTGTTGACCAACATGATATGAATATAAAATCATTTAATAAACAAAATGTGGGTATTGTTGTAATATTCACTATTAACTGATGAATTTAAGAACCTCAAATTGTTTACTGGAACACAAAATATTAATTCCAATTGAAATATATTCAACTGTAACTTAAAAAGCAACTTAATTTCGAACACAATATTTTTACAGTGATGAATAAGATTCTAAATTATTTTCAGAATGATCAGTTGCACTTACTTCTCCTGTTCAGGCAAACTGTAAGTCACGCTAGCTTTGGTATTCTCTCCGAAAGCATAATAACCAAAAAATCCAATTGCACTGAAAATAAACACCAAAATGCCGTTGCCTACGTTCAACACCCCAGGACATCCGATGAACTGCGGTCTCTTCATAGAATTTTCAACAGGCATGATGGTTCCAATGCCTTCCATTGCGAATATAATTGTCACCATGAATTTCGGAATGCCGCCAATACCTTTAGCTAGAGATCTATCTTCAAAATTCACCTTCGGTATTGCCTCAATCATATAGTAAAATATTATGGCGAACGCGGTCAGCATTGTTAGGTTGGCCAGAGCCGAAAAGGGGACCAGGAATTTCAGTGGTCGTATTTGGCAGAAGAAAATTAGGAGGATAGTGATTCCAAGCACTATCATGTTTTCTGGCACGTCAATATGCGGATAGTAAAACCTCATTATCTGAAAATCATATCATATTATTAATTAGGGGTATTATATATATCACATAGATATGTCAAACCTTAAACGAAAAAGTTTTTGATAAACATTTCATAGAAAAAAGTTGTTCATTTTGACGAGATCTACCAGATACTTTGTAATGTTCTCAGCAACTTCACTTAGCCCCCTAGGAGCTACGTAACGTGTATTGATATAGAAAATTGTAAATATCTCGGAAACGATCACATCCAGCGTTTTTGAGGAAGTGTATCTTTATCACTTGAAAAATGTGTGGTAATAAAGATTTTTCATGAAAAGCGCCAAAAGTTTACTGTCAAAAAAGTTAGGGAAACTTGAAATAAATAATGACAGCGTACGCAGTGATTTCCCAAGTTAAAAAAACCACGGGTACCAAATTTCGTGCAAATAACTTATTTTTTGCAAATGTTATTTCCAAAAAACGAACAAAAAAATTCAATTTTAACACCCAAACGAAGCACTTCCAGACACAAGTTTATATGAACTTTTTTTCTTAAAATTATCTCAGGAATACGTCACTTGAATATTTCAACGTACTTATGTTACACACTGTATATATATATATATATATATATATATATATATATATATATATATATATATATATATATTTATATATATATATATATATATATATAATGAAGTGAACTAGGACATTTATTTGAAACTAATCAAACAAACCTCCTAGCGGAGCTGGTTATAAGAGTTCACGAAGCATCGAAATATCAACATCTACCCCAGACGGTAATTGTTCGAAACGTTAATTTGTTTATCACAATCGATGGATAAACAAATTAACGTTTCGAACAATTACCGTCTGGGGTCGATGTTGATATTTCGATGCTTCGGGAACTCTTATAACCAGCTCCGCTAGGAGGCTGGTTTGATTAGTTTCAAATAAATGTCCTAGTTTCACTTCATTTTATTGCCACGAACGTGTGTGTCGGTTAACACGAAGAATTCTGTTTTCCATATATATATATATATATATATATATAAAATATATATATATATATATATATATATATATATATATATATATATATATATATATATATATATATATGTGGTGTGTGTGTGTGTGTGTGTGTGTGTGTGTGTACGAATGCAGACATATAGTAGGGCGACTACGGAATACCAAAAAAAGAAAATGTATCTCATTCTCTCGTAGGCTATATAATGGTTGATTGCTGAAAAATATATATTATCAACGAAATTGTTTTCAATCATAAAATTCTACCATATTTTTCGTTCAAACAGCGAAAAATCTAAGGGAATAATATCAGTGGAATATCTCTTTCATGTTGTTTTTGATTATGAGGTACGGGGTGAGTTTAGACAACGTATCAAATCTCAGAGCGTCAATTTCCAAGTAGTTTTCAATTGGAAATAGGTTATTAATGTTTTATTGTTACATAAACCATAATTATGAAAAAATTACTACAGTTTTATTTATTTATGTCCTGGGCATCAACATCCGATTAGTTCTTCATTACAAAAAAATCAGAGTACGATATAATACAGGTGAGTATACAATTAGAAATATAACTTTAGTTAGTCTATTTATCTGAAACAATGATCCATCAAAAACTCCGTAGATTATTTTCTTTACATTGTGCTGAATGATATAAATTTGTTATAGATCTTCATCTTTCAGACAATCGTAATATTTTCAACTTCGAAGTAACCGTTTATTTGTGATTCCTGGTAAACTTATATGGATTTTTTAAACCCCACCAATGAACCTTTTTCGAAAGTTTTTTCGTACTTCCTCAGCATTTAGATTTTTCATGAACAAACACAAAGATAATATTCTGAATAAAAATGGTTCGACAAAATGCTCTATAATTTAATAAGGATTAAAGGATATCAACATTCAATTTCGACATGAATAAATAAATCATCAATGAAATAAAAACTTATGTCACAATCTTTATTATTTCCTTATCTAAAATTGATCAAATTGTAGATTTAGTGGGTTCCTTGAGTTGAACGAAAATTACAAAATAAAAATTTAGTGGAAGCATTTCAACCAAAACAAGTGAGTAATTCATAAATTATAAGCATTCTTCGCAAAGGTTGAAGCCATGAAGTTTCTATGTCAAGGTTCTTTATTATCAGAAATAAAGTAGGTACTCCTAAAAAACTTATTTACCTACCGCAGTGAAAATTCGAAAAATTTAAATTATGTCGATTCCGATCGATAACGAATGAAGATAATCGTTATGTAACTTGAATACATAACTATTAAATATAGGTACATGAATAATATATCTCGAACGAAGTATTTTTAATGGAAAAAAACTAGACATCGAGACTCAACCAAATGGAAAAGGATTCATTATAATATTACACTAATAATATACGGTTTGTTGTTTATAGATTAATTGCCACTAAAACTATTAAAGAAAACATGGTGAATGAACTAATTATTGAAGTACATACCTGTTCGAGTGAATCTCTAATAAAGACAACATATACTGCATTTCCAAAAAAATTGCAGAGAGTAAGTCCGATGTCCACGAATATTCTGAAACAAATTCATTATTTTAATTGAAATAGCTTCAATAATGTATCCTCATTCTTCGAATTTGTGAAACTGTACGGAATCATTAATCGAAACAATAATTACAGAAAATTATAGAAAGGATATTTTCCGGTTCACTTATTCAAAAAACGTGTGCAGTGGGGACCCTCGTAAGAAACGAAGTTTCTTACTTATTTTTTTCGCTATCTACTCTTATTTTTTTTATCATGTTCTCTTTTGATATTCTTTTTGACGATGAGCATATGATTTCACTATTGTACATTAAACGTATGTAAACAGTAAATAGTCATATCATGTCATAAAATTTTATTAATTTACTTTTCTAAGTTTGTGTGATACATACTCTGATTTGCAACGCAGTACTTCAAAAAATCACCATATTTAAAAAAAGAAACGGTTAGGAAGGAAGTTCTTTCGGATAATATCGAAGGACCACAATTTGCAAGAACGAGACATGTGTGATTTGAAACAAAAATAAAAATATGAATTGTTGCTATGAATGTATTGAACTTTCACAGTTGCGCTAGCAGTACTTCAAAAAAATCACCATATTAAAAAAATTCTAAAGTTAGTATTGTTTAGATAGCCGGAAAAGAGAATGACTAGTGTATTGCGAATATTTTAAGGTTTTTGTGGAAATTCCGAAATGTTCGAATCTCGCCATATCGCGTCTTATTACAATATTATCTTTCATAGCGTGTCATCGTGCGGACAACCATCTGTTCCTGTATTCCGAGGAAGTCGTTTTCTGTTCACAATTTTCGATGAATTACCTATATCGCATATTCAAAACTGATTCGAAGGATAATGGCCTATCATTTCTAGTAAATCCTTGCAGTAACCTCAAAATAAAACACCTACAATGGGTGATTCTCCATGCCAAATCGAAGATCAATCATTCACCTTCGTTCTCTTAAAAGCGGATGAAGGCAGCATTCAGCACGTACACAGGTAGACAGCGGCGACCTTCTATACTATGATTCATTCCGATCTATATCAGTACAGAGCGATGGTTTTCGACCGTGGCATATACAACGCGATGAATTAATAAAAAAGTGGATTTACATAAATAACTCGATTCAATGTGCAAGTAATAACTACGGTTTTCTGTATTTCTGTATTTCTGTAAAAAGTAGCACAAAAACCTTGTAAATAATTAAAATTCAACATCCACGAATGGAAAACAATGATAATATTCTCGATTAATCCCATTTCTTACAAACAGGAACTAGTATTTTTATTAATTTTGAAGGTAATAAAATAAGCAGCAAATCATATTAATTATTACTTACAATACTATAGTCAAAATTGAATCCGGATGTGCAGTATAATGAGCATTTGTGTTTTAATAGGGTTGTTGACGTAGAAAATAATGTTTCATATAATAAAAACGATATTAACGTAACAAAGTTTAATTTTATCCTAGTCCGACATCAACCCACATCTTTACATTTTTACAAAAATAGTTATTCTTACAAAATAATAGAGAAGGTCAAATATGTTTTGGATACTTGGCATATAAAAAAATTTCACGTTGGTACTTTATTCTGGGATATATTTAATAAATATTCAACGATCAGTCCAAATAATATTTTAATATACCTGTACAAGTAAACTCACAATTCTTCTATAAATGCAACTCTGAAAAAATACAACAGAGAACTAATTTTATGAATTAATTCAACGTTAAACAGTAGTCCGTCCATTTTTCACAAATAATATAGTTCCTATAATATGCATTTATATAGAGAAACATAAAATTTTTTTCATTGGATATGGCATCTCCATATTAAAATTATTACATAATTTGTAGTATGTTAGTAAAACGAGACTATAATCATATTCATTTATATATTATACATTCAATCGAAAAAAGAAGAATCATCTTAATCGAATCATCTACACTGGAGGGCATCTCCATTTTCAGGTTTCTTCAAACAGACTTGTTACATATTTTATATATTCGAGATTTTCTCACGTTCAATTTTCAGTATATTAGAGAAAATGTTTTCTTTGTGTTCTTCTTTTGATAAGGAAAGAAAATTTACCATGATATGAGAACTGAAGATGTACATAATTCGAAAATCCTTTCTTTTTTGTGGTTATAATGAAAAAATATACTAGATGATATTTATCCTATATTTTATGATCCAAAGCAACAGAAAACTTTATAATATAATGTTTTTGAGTAAGCCCAAAGTAGGAAGTAGTTATTTGTTCTATTATATAGGGGCAATTTCAATTCTATGAATGTAAAGATAAGTTTCAATTTTTAATTTACAGGAAAATGAAATAAAATCGCTAATCAATGAAAACTATAATATTTTCAATTTAATTGAAAGTGACCATCTGTGAAGTAATTAAAATAGTTGAACATTGTTTAGGATCCCATTTGCCGTTTGGAACAGGCGTAAAATTGTAATCTCTAGTGAGATTGAAAAAAAATTAAATCTCGAATTTATTATGGTACTTATTGTATCGGAAATCTTTTATCGTCAGTGATACAAATATGAATGAATAAAACACTCATCGCTCATTCATAAACAATTTTTTTGGTACATTACTATTTCCGCATTGATAACACCCATTAAAAATGAATTTACAGAACTTTAGCCTTTCTAACTTCTTTGGTTCTTTTACACTGTATTGGAAAAGCGGTTGTCGAACCAGTGGCGTCTCATCTGTTCTTCCAAATTTTAGAAAAAGGTCAAATCATAAATTATATTACTATGAAGGAAAATAAAGAATAGTAAAAGAAAAAGAGTGAAATATAAATCACTCCAGGTACATAAATATGATGACAATTTTTTCTATACAATACTTCACTTTTTTTGATAACAAATATATGTTATCCAAAAACTTCTCGTATTATAAATGATTGCAAAATAACGATTCATTTCGAAAATTCTGTTAATTTCATTTCGTCATTTACCATATGATATAAATTGGGGGGAAAGATCTGAAATTACACTAACATATTGCAAAATTGGAAAACTGACTCCCTCAAATGTGGTATTAGAATTATATTGAAACAGCTACTTCGATATATGATAAATGAATACAGTTTGCAAAATAATAAACGAATAACTCTTATCGAATAATAATTGAAGACTGAGGCCACTAGTAAACTTATATTCTGCTCTATCGCATAATACATCTTCATTGTAAGATATTTTACGGTTATTATGCCATTTTATCGTATAATATAATATTCATAGTCTACAGTAATACTAGTGATTATGTAGGTACATGTAGCAAATTCAAAAAAGTTCTAATGACGCATGAACAATTTACTCAAATGCAATACAATTACCTCATAATAGGTCCTTTATCTAGGAATTTACTGTTATTCCCTATGTCAGATATTCTTGCATAGCTCAAGGTTCAAAATAGTTTCAAATTTAATCAGCTCATGAAGCTTTCATTTCTATTCAATATTTCCTGACAACTGGAAAATGAAAAATGAGTTGAGTAAATTCCATATTTTATTATATAGAGAACAGAGGCGATAAAAAAAATTATATATATTTATGCGACGAAAATTTCTTTTAAGTCAAATTAATGAACACCAAGCCCACAAATGATATCCAGAATTAAGAAAAATTGAGTTGAGTTGTCTAGTGCGAAGGGCAGTATACATAAATCAGATTAATGTATAAATCAAATGAAGGTTCAGAAGAATATGGTTATCCTATAACAGAAATAAATATTACTAGTTTCTGTCAATTACGGGCTTGAAGTAGATTCATATAGTTCAAAAAGGGAAATAATTTAGTTGTACATTTTCTTTAATAATGCAAAATCCTATCATTTCACGTAAAATGAAGGAAGTTTTTGGCATTTTCTACATCAGTGGAAGTGGTATCTAGAGGAAATTCGAATTTGTTAGAATGATTTTATTTCCATTATCTCAAAATTTTTCAAATTCAAATTGTTCCATATTTTAGAAGAAAAATTGTTACTTCATGTACTCATATTAAATTAAGGGATAATGTTTCCTCCTAAAATGAAATTTATTATACGATTAACTACTTAAATGTTGGCAGATTAGATGAATCGACGATATGATCCGATTAGGCTCTTTCAACACCTTCCTTTCATGAAACCACGAAAGATACCATTTCAAAGAAGACAACGATTTTAGTATGAGATACATGAGTGGATATTATCAATGAAGAACTCTTATATAACATCTTTCAAGTTGATCCCAATGTACCCATATTCATTCATTGGAATTAGTTTACTTTCACTCAGCAGATTAACCCAGAATTCAATTTGATTTCTGTGTCTTCTGCGCTTCTCCATATTTCTAAAAATTATTTTACATACTTGTATCCATATTCCTTTTCGATTTCATGATGGACATGAATTGATTTAGTGTTCGAAACTATCCCCATATTTTTCCATTCAATATATAGAAGTTGTCAAGACAACATTCGACACAAATAATCCATGTTAGTACTCACTACAATAAATTGAAACTATTTCAACAATTTCTGCTCCCTGCAAGACTTCAAGGATGGCTTGGTTGACCTTTTTCTTCAACAATGTGAAGCAATAGTTTGAGAAAGCATTCAGTTGTATAGTGACGAATTATATTATTACCTATAGACTGTATTAACTGTGAAGTTATTACAGATACGCTAAACTGGGTGTTTGTGTATCACATTCTATTCATACCCTACTAATCAAAATTAAGGTCTTTGTATTCTCATTATCAGAATTATATTCAAATCCAAATTATGCAAATGAGGTTGTTAATAATTATTCTTGAATTGTGTAAACTTTTACGAATCCCAAAATTAGTTGATTAATGATGTATTTCCATTATCCATCACCTATTAAGTAGAAAACAATAATTATCCTGTTTTATATTCATTGTCCTAATATTGAATTGTTTAGTTGTGTGTGAGTTCAAACACTCGTACAATGGATTTTCATTAGGGTCAAGAGCAGCGAGATGTCTGAAATATTGAGGTCGTCATTTGATCAACATTAGTGAACTGCGTTTAAGCTTCCAATAAATATTATCACTTTTGACCTCACAGTTCGATTTTCAAATTCGTTATATAATTATATATTGTTTTTTAATCTCTTTATATCTCTGTTACAAAAATTTTGAGTAGTCATAAGGGTAATAAATAAATGATTAACTATTATTCATACTTATTCATCCTAAAAATGTGATATTGACATGCAAGGTCGTTTAATGATTTTTACTAATCTAGATGTATATTGATACATAACAGAAAACTTTGTAACCTTTTTTAAACATATCGGGCATACAGAGATGTATGAGATTTGGTATAATTAAAGCTCATATAGAGGAGTGCAGAAAGCTTGAATATATATATATATATATATATATATATATATATATATATATATATATATATATATATATATATATATATATATATATAGATACTAGCTGACCCGGCAAACGTTGTTCTGCCATATAAATTATTTTTATCTATTCATCTGTCTGCCGATGTATATCTGCCTATCTAACTATATATCTTTCTATCTAGAGAGTTATCTATCTTTCTATCTATCTGTCTATCTATCTGCATATCCATCTATCAATTTATCTGACCGGGCAAACGTTCAGCCATATAAATTATTTTTATCCATCTGTCTTTCTATCTATTCATCTATCTGCCGATGTATATCTATCTATCTATCTATCTAGTTATCTATCTTTCTATCTATCTATCTATCAATCTATCTGACCCGGCAAACGTTGTTTAAATTATTAAAATGGCTATTGAAAAATATGGGTTGTTGATAGAAGGGTGAAAATTTAGAGTTGTATGTATTTTTTTTAAGCAACATGATAAAAAAATTTAAAAAAAAAATTTGTTCAAAAAATTCATAAAAATGTTAATCATTAGGAGTATAAAAAATAGGAGTTGATCGTAAAGGGGTGAAAATTTAGGGTTGGATGTATTTTTAAATGTTGCATCATAAAAAAAATAGAACAGAAAATTTTGTCTGCAAAATATAAACAAAAAATTGAGCGGTGGACCTCCCTTAACATTAAGGGGGATGAAAAATAGATTTTGTCGGATTCTCAGAGCTAACTGATATGCACACAAAATTTCATGAGAATCGGTCGAGTCATTCCGAAGGAGTTTAACAAATAAGAATTATCTTAGAGGGGTGAAAATTTAGGATTGTATGTAGTTTTGTATGCTGTATCATAAAAAAATAAAAACAAAAAATGTTGTCTAAAAAATAAAAATAAAAATTTAGGGGTGGACTACCCTTAACATTTAGGGGGGTGAAAAATAGATGTTGGCCGATTCTCAGACCTACTCAATATGCTCACAAAATTTCATGAGAATCGGTCAAGCCGTTTCGGAGGAGTATGGGAACGAACATTGTGACACGAGAATTTATATATATATATATATATATATATATATATATATAATATATTATATATATATAATATATATATATATATATATATATATATACAGGGTGTTTCATTAATATGTGTAAATATTTTTACGTAAGTATTTTGAGCTCGATATATGAAATTCTAACCCAAATTGCTTATATAAAATATTTCTCCTTACTGATTTACAGGGTGTTTTATTTAGATTATTAAAAATGAATTTGGTTCATTACTTTAATACTGCTTGATATTTCTTTATGATATTTGGCAGTAAGTTAAAGTAGTTTGGGACACATCAAATAATAGTAAGGAAGATTTTCTCGCTATCACCAGTGGCGTGCGGCAGGGGCACGGGAAGAGTTATCGTTTCCTAAATTCTACGCCACTGGCAGAATTGTCATTTTAGTATAATTTTTCGATTCTCCAATATTTTCTCTGTAAATAAGGGATCCTCTTTTCGTAACGCTAGAGCCACTATTTTTCGAGATATTTAACGTTGAACATATGGCTGCACAATTCTTTCGATTTTTATGTTCGAGTCATGTCGGTATTTTTTGTCATACGATTGCATGTATTATTTAAAATAAACATTATTAGGTATTTTTTTTCAATTTATAATAATATTAACAAACAATTTAAAACAGAACAACTACAAAAATATCCCAAACGATAAATACTCGCCAGGAACAATTGCAGCAAATTGTATATTCCGCTAATTTTATTGCGAATCAGCCAAACATATTTTTTAAAGTTCGAAAATCGTTTGAAGAATGGATAAACTTATTGAGGTAAACGGAGATCACATTGAACATTTGTTGTGAATTGTTTTTAAGTTTTGTTCATAAATTTGATATTCTTCCAAAAATTGTAGAGATCTTGATAATTAAGTATTTATTTTGAACTTGTTTTATGTAGCGCTGGTTATTTTTTGTAGTTGTTCTGTTTTAAATTGTTTGTTAATATTATTATAAATTGAAAAAAATACTTAATAATGTTTATTTTACGTAATACATGCAATCGTATGACAAAAAACACCGCATGACTCGTACATAAAAATCGAAAGAATTGTGCAGCCATATGTTCAACGTTAAATATCTCGAAAAATAGTGGCTCTAGCGTTACGAAAAAAGAGTGCCTTATTTACAGAGAAAATATTGGAGAATCGAAAAATTATACTAAAATGACAATTCTGCCAGTGGCGTAGAATTTAGGAAACGATAACTCTTCCCGTGCCCCTGCCGTACGCCACTGGTGATAGCGAGAAAGTCTTCTCAACTATTATTTGATGTGTCCCAAACTACTTTAACTTACTGCCAAATATCATAAAGAAATATCAAGCAGTATTAAAGTAATGAACCAAATTCATTTTTAATAATCTAAATAAAACACCCTGTAAATCAGTAAGGAGAAATATTTTATATAAGCAATTTGGGTTAGATCTTCATATTTTGAGCTGAAAATTCTCCCATTAAAATATTTACACATATTAATGAATCACCCTGTATATATATATATATATATATATATATATATATATATATATATATATATATATATATATATATATATATATATATCATGTAAAGTCTGGCTCATCACATAACTGAATTTATGAAAAAATGAATTTCGTAGGACGGCTGCCCTGGCACCTTCGCCATTTTATACAATCATTGTTCACATTCATATTTCAAATATCACACACGTAACATCAAACTTGAAAATTTAATAAATTACGGTTGAAATTCAACCACTGAGCGACCACCTTTTTGAAATTCCAGCATATTTTACCTACTTTTTATGAATATAGATTATTAGAGCAAAATTTTTTCAGAGCGTTATCTCTTGAGGACATCATCGTTGTTTGAAATCACTTAGTCAAACATAAACCACTTTTGAAGAGATTTGTTTCCATTGATGAGACTCAAGTTTCTATAAATGAAAGTAGAGCCATTATGAAAAACTGTGAATATGGAACAAATAAAAATTGGCAATTCAGTATTTCTCGAGTGAGCGACACTGATGAGAGTTCAGAGATGGAAACAGCTATATCTCATCATTGCAGCGTGAAAAAATGCGATGTTGGGAGATTTTTTTCAGGATTTTCAATTACCTATCATTCTTCATTCGAAAACAATATCAATCCTGAATGAAGTTCTATAGTGTCAGTGCAGAAACATTTACCAACATGAAAACTGCTTTCCAATCGAATGTAAAATAGGTATGTAGATCGTTTTTCCCAGTGGATATTTTACGAGTCATCATCAAGAAAAACATTGAGTTGAACTAGTACCAAGAAACTTCGATAACTCAAATCATGTGTGAGACCATAAACAATAGTTCCTCTCACTGAATGTATGCATATGAAGGCGATGATTGAGCAAGGCTCCTTCCATTCCATCTATGGTTACTCATAAGCCGTACTGAACGTAAACATAGTAATCGAACCTTTAAATGAATGAAAAAAAAAGTGTGCCACTCTGGTGTGGTATGTAGTAAATATGAAGTTCTGACCTTACAATGCCATATTATGTCGTCACTTTGTTGAATAGTGAAAGGCAAAGCAAAGTAGAAACAAGCATACTTCCTCCTTCTCGAGAACTTGATACGGTTGTTCTGAATTTCGTTTAATTATATTAGATCGTTTCTTTGTGAGCTTTTTAAGAACAGCCTTGATTTCGATCAAGTCGGTAGAAACCGATCGTGGTTGATTGACAATCGTCGAATCACAAAAAATTGACACTCCTATCCTATCGTACAGATGTCTAACTGGAATATTTTCGCTGTTATTTTTGTTTCTGTTGAGGTTCTGATTTACAAATTACAGATACCTTACTCCGAGTCCATACTAAAAACGAAAAATGAATATGATTGAAATTATTATAAAGTAACCAATAATTACAATAAGTAACTAAATATTTTGAGTTTGTTATTTCATAAACTTTTCATTATGCATTTCATTACCGAATTTTCGAAATTACATTATTTATAGTAACAGTACA
The DNA here is from genome assembly GCA_030704885.1 of Cynegetis impunctata. NCBI lineage: Eukaryota > Metazoa > Arthropoda > Insecta > Coleoptera > Coccinellidae > Cynegetis > Cynegetis impunctata. The sequence goes on along the minus strand of JARQZK010001454.1, from coordinate 110,347 downwards.
ATAAATAGTTATGTCAAGGAAGCTACTAGAATGTCCTCCAATTGAATTCTACGAAGATTGTGAACATATTGAATACATACTGGATTTGGAGTATGATATTGAAACGATCAAAAATGAATGAGAGAAATATATAAACATATTTTAATTTATATCTCAAATTGTGTAATATATAAAAAGCATTTTGTGAATATAAGTACAAGCAAACCAGAAAGTATACCTCCTTGTGTTTTTAGAAGCTCAAGGTCCGTTTATCGGAATAATTTTACAATTTTTCATTCCACGTAGGTAGAGAACAACATACTGATAATGAATTACAATAATATTCACATATGCGCTTGGTGGATAACTAGGTTGACTTTAGATTTAGAATTCGAAGCTGCAATGAGTAGGCAACTGATCCAATGTCGTTCAGTTTGTTCGACAGCAAATGGTCAATTCTGGTCTGTTGTAAACACATACATAATTTTTGTGAAAAATTGATTGCAGGTTGCTCAAACTTGTTTTTATGATATATAAATCTCTCAAAATGGAATCAAACATTTATAGTTACATTATGATAAACTTTTTATACGAATATAATATTGTATTGCCTTCAAAATGTAGGAAGTTAATCAATCTTTATTTTGTTATAGATAAAATATAATTTTTACGATAATACTAAATAAAATTTTTATTCTTTCAGCATTTTCGAAAAACCGATTTTTTCAAAAACAACAAAATTGAACGAATTGATAAATTATAAACATTAAGAAACTCTTCAACCTTTACAAAAGTAAGCTGGTCCTTTAAACATATCATAGTGGTCAAATGAATTTATGTTATTTTTTAGTCAATTATAATAGAGCAATTGGATCACAAAAATTCTAGCTTCAAAAGAAATCAGACACTGATGATCATTTGATCAAAAAATGAAGATTATCTTGATGGTCATACAAGTCAGAGAGATTCAATGAAGAACAAGAAGAAAGAAAGTGACATTTTTCATGTTCATTCTATTAGAAATATTGAGTGTTTTACTGGCGAATTCTCGTGAATTTTCGTTTTTAGCTGCTATATTATGTTGTAACATAATGTTCATATTATTTGAATGTGGGAATATTCGTTAAATATATGTCATATTTCCATGTTTATTTTTACCAAATTGAAATATTTTGAGTAATTTGTGCAAGATTAAAGAGGGTACATAGACTTAGACATAAAATAATCAGGAAAAAACGCGATACGGTTACAGGTGAGAAGAATGATATCGACTTTCTTTCGCCATACTTGATATCAATAATATCATCGATAGAAACGAGTTGAATTCAATCAATTATTTTACCCATTTACGAAGCTCAAAATTCAGATCAGGTCAGTATGCAAGAGTATATTTATACAATCAGTTCGCACGATAGTCAATTATAATAAATATTTGGTGGCCGTTCCATGGTAAAAAATGACTTGTATTTTTGTTTCTTTCGTTTTCTCTGTATAATAATTGTAGAACTGCATTCCATGCGTGAAAAGCTGCCTCGTGCCAATTCTGATTTATCGTTACATTTACAAATCAAAATTGAAGAAATTTTACCATTGAATTGTGACCTTCTTTAAAACTTTGAACAATAAGTATTTAAATAGGTGATATATTCAATATCTTGCAAAATAATTCGGAACATTAATGAATATTGTCAGAACCAAGCATTACTTAATGTTAAAAACCTGAACGAAATTTCTGAATATAATTAGGAAGGAGTAGCAAAAAAAATATAGAAAATATTTTGCGCACGAATGGATGCCCATTTTCCCTTACTTATGTGAAGTATGTTCTAGTTGAGAGTACGTCATATAATAAAATCTGTTTTTGAACGATTTCTAATCAACAATGAATATAGTAGGTATAGCATGTTTTGAATTGTGTATGAAAAAAACACTGACCTTGCGTACGTGGCCCAGGGCCTGAACGGTTTCGGTCCATATTTGAACACAGCCTCTGCAGTGTCTGCAAATCCCATGGAGGGTACTTTCGAAGCTTTGCATACTTTGTACGATGCCAAAACCTGAAATGAGAATATAATATTAGCAAATTGAGGTACTCGAAAATACTCCTTGGTTGGAAATTGTTTGAAATACTCAAACATTAATTATTACATTACTATCTCTTCCAAGTTGATGAAAGTTCTTGATATTATGTTTGAACATTTGTGAAACATTACTCATTCCCAAAGTTATTATATGAATTCTATTGTTTTTATCAGAAAAAAAACTACTTGTAAAATCTGATATCTCTATCACATAGACATGGGATTTCTGAGGAAATTCAATGTTTAGGAAGATGCATTAAATGTTTGCTGTCTTACGACATCTTTATTCTTGCATGTAAAATATAGAAAAATATTTTGCGTGCATTGTAAACTATTAATTGAATAATTCAAAAGTAATGACAAATTTATTTCGCAACACGATTATTATAGAAACTAATTAAACCAACCTATACTTTCAATTTCACAAGTGGCTTAAAAGCAGCGTAGGTACCTAATTTAAAGACGTTTGGAAATTTAAATTCATTTTGAACTTAGTAATTACCATTATTGAGAAAGCATAATTACCATATTACTTGAGAACTGATACTTTTTGCGATCCGCTATGTATAACTTCTTGGGTAAAATACAATTATTCGGATCCAAAAATGAAATTAGAAAACAGAGGATATAATTCTAAATAAACATGCACGTGATGAAATTCAATAAGAATAAGTTTGAATGGCGCCTTCTGATCAGTAGAAAATATTTTTTGCTCTTTGAACGTATACTGTATGTATAATTAAACTAGGTTATTAATTAGATTGTCATGTGGGAGAAACTATTGATT
>JARQZK010001454.1:0-102500 GCA_030704885.1 Cynegetis impunctata | reverse complement strand
ATAACTGACCTCTGAAATATGCTACTTTGCCCTCATTTAACCATCGCTCTATCTCTTACCGTTATCGAAATCCCCATGCATATACTCGAATTTGAATAGCCCTGTATATACATATATATATATATATATATATATATATATATATATATATATATATATATATATATATATATATGTATATCTATGTCTGGAATTCAAATATGATTATTTTCACTTTCCTGACCCAAAACAAATTTTCTCAGATAACACATTTAAAAACCATAAAAATTATCTGCAGATTTTATTACCTGTACATGTTTCAGCCTTTCTCAAATTAATATTCGCCGCCTAAAATAGAGAGAAAAACAGAAATGACACGTAAAAATTTCACAGAATCAAATATTATGATATTATGAATTTTAACGTGTTAACGTCCGGTTTCTTCAATTTATTTTAGATATGTTTCATGTTTCAAATTCTGAGATAATTTTTATTACCTTCAACTTTGTTTTTAATGATCAACTCACACATATATATATATATATATATATATATATATATATATATATATATATATATATATATATATATATATATATATATATATACAGGGTCCTGCAACAGTGGCGCGGTGTTCCATATCTCTATTTGGGAAATAGATAGAAATCTACATTTCTATAATATTACCTTATTGCTCGAGCTCGACAAAATAAAAATATTGTCGGTCACACAGGGTGTTCAATTTCTTCTGGGCGGATATCAACATTTCAAATGGCAACCTATATTTTTTGTCGCCTTTTCGGTTTCTACATAGAAAATAAAAGATACTTTGTATAGATCCTCATTTCGAAAATATTTACGGTTTTCGAGAGTTTTTGCATTTTTGATTTTTTTTTTCAATTTTGGTCACTCAGAATATTTGAAATTATAAAGTTGTGCCAAGTCCAATTGAAATTTAATTTCGGTCAAATATTCTACGTTGGTAACTCTCTCAAACGATATATCTGAAAGCAACCTGCGATATACAGGGTATGAAAAATCACTTGCCACATATTGTAAATAAAAATGCACAGAATCTTCCTTATTTCAAATGGAACACCCTGTATATTATAGATCCAGAGGAAGCGTTAAGAAAAGCTCTACAAATGTCATGAAGTATTCCCTATGGTTAAGTTTACTAGTTTTCCTTGAAACAGCGAAAAATGGCAAATATTCAAATTTCTTCGCTATAATCTAAATGAACGACTTTTTTCATAAATAACCTGTTGGTAGATAAACAAGTTGTGAATTACACCACAAAATATACCTGGTATATTTAAAATAATTTCAATAATCTCAAAATTTGAGCCACATTCTTTCGATCTAAATTAACCTTTCAGGGAATAAAATATTTATTGGAAATCCGGTAGTCTGGCAAATGACAGATCAAAATATTTGCCTTCAAATAAGTACTTATTGAAATCTTTAGTGATTCGTTAAGTAGAACTTTCGATATGATTTCATCAGAATGTTGTTAAATTATATTGAAAGTTCAACTTAACGAATCACTAAAGATTTCAATAGGTACTTATTTGAAGGCAAATATTTTGAACTGTTATTTGCCAGACTAACCGATTTCCCCCGATTTCCAATAAATATTTTATTCGCTGAAAGGGTGTTTTAAATCGAAAGAATGTGGCTCAAATTTGGAGATTATTGAAATTATTTTGAATATACAATGAATATTTTGTGGTGTAATTCACAACTTGTTTATCTACCAACAGGTTATTCTTGGAAAAAGTCGTTCATTGAGATTATAGGGAAGGAATTTGAATATTTGTCATTTTTCGCTGTTTTAAGGAAAACTAGTAAACTTAACCATAGGGAATACTTCATGACATTTATAGAGCTTTTCTTAGCGCTTCTTCTGGATCTATAATATACAGGGTGTTGCATTTGAAATAAGGAAGATTCTGTACATTTTTATTTACAATATGTGGCAAGCGATTTTTCATACCCTGTATATCGCAGGTTGATTTCAGATATATCGTTTGAGAGATTTACCAATGTAAAATATTTGACCAAAAATGAATTTCAATTGGACTTGGCACAACTTCATAATTTCAAATATTCTGAGTGACCAAAATTGAAAAAAAAAATCAAAAATGCAAAAAATCTCGAAAACCGTAAATATTTTCGAAATGAAGATCTATGTAAAGTATCTTTTATTTTCTATGTAGAAACCGAAAAAGCGACAAAAAATATAGGTTGCCATTTGAAAAAACATAGTTGATATTCGTCCAGAAGAAATTGAACACCCTGTGTGACCGACAATATTTTTATTTTGTCGAGCTCGAGCAATAAGGTAATATTATAGAAATATAGATTTCTATCTGTTTACAAAATAGAGATATGGAACACCGCGCCACTGTTGCAGGACCCTGTATATATATATATATATAATATATATATATATATATATATATATATATATATATATATTATATATATATCTATATATATATATATATATATATATATATATATATATATAAATATAGGTATATATATATATATATATATATATATATAGATATACATATATATATATAAATTTATACATGTATAAATATTTATATGTATATATTTGGAATTATCGCTTTTAATATGATTTGAAAACTCATCAATTAAGTTACTTACGAATTGCCGGCCTATTCATGAATTTCGCAATTTATCTCGTAAAATTATCTTTCAATTAGATCTGGAAAAATCGAAGTTGAAACAAATCGTTTAATCATCTTAAAATAATTTCATCGTTTCTAAATTTTGGTTCAATAATTGAAAGGATATGGATATAATTAAAACAAATATTTCACATATTTAGGTGGCACTGATGTGAAATTTACAATAGAATGGATAATATTCATTGCAGATTACAAGCAGTATCATCATTAAGTCTTGCATGTGAGGGAATAATATTATGTAATTCAATAATTTACTGAAGAAGAGGCGGTCGTCAATCATTGTAACGTTGTTTTTCTGCATCAAGAAATTGAAATCATCAACAAATATCCCAATTACTAAAACGAAATGATTTACAAAATAGCATTTCAAGATTTCATCAAATCTATTCAAACCATAGGAAATTTCTAAAACTTAACATAAGAACGTTCATCAGTTGGCATTTAGTATTTAACTTTATATATTGGGGTAAATGGTTTCATCTCAGATGCTTATAAAATTTGAAATATATGTAATTAGCAACTACTGTACTATGTGTAAAGAAGATAGCTAAAATTATGCAATTAATTTTTTCATATAAGTGGATATCATATACTTTGATGAATATATAATTTGGGGAAGGTTTTCATAATATATGAATAGAAAAGAAGTGCTGATCAAAAAATCTGTCATCGTTTTAATTGCGAATAACTTTTCAAAATAAGTCCTTGGAATATTAAATTGATGAATTATCTACTACCTATACTATATACTTAATAGTTGATTATTACGAAAATACCGATAAGTTTCATTAACTTTGTTTACCATTCTAAAAATATTTTTATTTTTATGATAGTAACATAATAGGTAATATTAAATTTAAATTATCTATATTTGCATACGTCCATGAATTTACTTGATCACGTAAAAACATTTTGACTTAATTGTATATCTCTAAAGTAGATTAAAATTCTCCAATATTGAATTCAAAAGGTATTTAATTTTGATTAAAGAAATTTATTTAAAAACAATAAAATCAACAGTAAAATAAATTCTTATTCGTGTACTTACGTTGAACTGAAGTTGTCAATGGTGAACGTAGAAGGATACTTCTTATTTTTTTTGTCCAAAGTGATGTTACCTGAAAAAATATAAACCAGAATAAAAACGTGGTATTGAGTGTCAGACACATGGGTAGTTGAGTGTTTAAGCTATTTTATTATTTGTTATTATGTTCATATTTGAAATGTTTATTTTGTTTCCCTTAAGTTGCAGTCTGGCAACAGTGCTGCATTCGATCTATGTAAAACATAGAGGCAGTTTAGGCACTCAGTTTCAAGCCAGTTGTGAAAACACACGTCTGTAATGAACGTTCAATATGAAAATTACCTTTCTTTTGACTTTATCGATGAAATTTCACTACCAGTCTACGATTACATCCAGCACAATTGAATATTCTATTAAAATTATACATTGGGAAATATTCATATTTTTAAAATATGTACTCAATTTTGTTGAAAATATCATTATGGAATGATGAAATAGTGGTTAAACATTGTTGAAATATTCATGGAAATTCATTTTTTATGCTGGATAATATTTTAGTAAAAATATTGTAATATAAGATTCGAAATAATAATAGAAAGAAAATCGTATTATAAACCAAGAAACAAATAACATTAAGAGTAGGAAATAATTCTCCTTTGGTACAAAAAATATCTTAAGAGAATAGTACAAATTCATTTAGGTTTTTATCAATACATTTCTATGAAGATAAACTATTGTGTGATTTTCTTTCAACTACAAAAAACATTATCAAGTGGAATTTTGAAGATTTGATCAAACATTAGGTAATTAATTACGTTTCAATAGTATAACTAAACTTAATATTGAATATAATAGATGATAAGAAAGAAGCTGCGATTTGTTGATACTTGATGTTAATCTAGTCCCCTAAGTATTTGATCAGGACTTTGTGAGTTTGACTTTGATGATGACGAGTTCCCATATTTCAAGGATTATTACAGTCCCCCTTTTTCTTGAATATCAACTATATCAGTCAATATAAGCACCTATGACAATTTTTTTCACAATTAGTTATTCTTATTTCAAAAAAACTACGGTGCCATACATTGACCCCAAAATTAGTACCCTCTGGAATGTTTGGCCGTTCGCCAAGCGCTATTGAATATTGTCTCATAAGATTACTAAAAAAAGATAAGATATAACTGCTGTACAAGTTGAAGCATATTATGAAAGAGAAGAAGGACGAAAAAAGTGGCAAACCTTCAAACTGGCCTCGTATCTCGATTACTTTAATTATTGGAATATATGAATTTTTTGTTATTATAATTAATTTCTATAGTCCGGTAATTTGGAAACGGTATCACTGAATATAAAAATTTCGCAATTCCAGAGTGATCTTTTTAACGATATTTCAAATATTTTAATATGATAAAAAACTGCATTTAACTACTTTCGTATGTCGCATAATTTACTTCCTCCCATAGAAAATACTAGATGTATTTTTACTGGAGAATTGTATATACATTCTTCTAATAGACTATTGTTTGCTTTACAACGTAATGACATGCTGGTAAACATATTTATCCATCGCAATAAAACTGTGAAAGTAAGATCATTAAATAGCACACGGTATTGCATTATAATGGAAGGTAATTATTGCAGGAGTATAGTCGAAGAATTTTGCATTAATTGGAGGTAATTATTCCTCTAGATTTCTCGATCGAAATATTGTGTGTGTGTGTGTGTGTGTATCAAGAGCGTATAATGTTGGACAGTAGACAAAAAACAATTCCAATGTAATTGACACTTTTTTTTAAACAAGAAAATATCGGAAGAGATAGTTCCACATAAATAATCCACTGATACAAACAAAAGTATAAAAAGTAATTTTCTTCCAAAATTTTATGAAATTATGCATAAATACAAATTGTATCAGAACAAACATAGGAACAATCGGAAATAAAAATCACCGTCATATCATAAGGTAGTAGAGATATTTAGAAGACTGAATCAGATCTCCCAATCCTTCGAATCCAATCACTCATGTCAAAAGAATACGAACATTCTATAACAAATCGAACATTACCGATGCATACGGTGTCCACTAATCGAAAGTGTCTTAATGATTGAAATAACTATTTCATCAACATATCCATACTTATTTAATACTGGACCTTGAAACTATGCAATAAAACTAAATAACGGAAACAGTCTATTTATGATTTGATCAAGTGTTTAGTGACCATTTATAGAATATTTAGCGGGAAGTCGTCGTGGTTTTTTGAATTCATCAAATTATCGATAAAGATGTCATTGAAAATTTAAAATGATCGTGTGGATAGATGAAAGTTGGGTTCGGAAAGTCAAAGTTAATTTCTTATAAATCTTCTCTAATAAATAAGCCACTTTGAAATATGTGGCAATGGATTTGTGGAGAATAACTTCTGTTTTACTGTTTAAGTCTCGACCAAAAAAAATTATCGTAATAATTTTTTTTTGTTCAATCCATTTTTTCCTTTGCCATCACTTGGATTACGAATAAATTAACTAATCTGTTTTTCATGATTCTAGTGTATAATTAACTACTTAAAATTTCAAAACTTTTGATCAATATTCATCTAGATCTATATTTTCAACAATTACATTGTGATATTCTCATTTTCAGAACTGTGATATAGTGATGGGTTTAACTGATTTATAAGAATAAGATAAAGTAATGATTTATCTTTCTAATATGTGATATAATGGTAATCAATAAATCTTATATTAATTTGCACCTACTCCAGTTGAAAATAATAATTGTACTGGATGCGCTAACTACGTAGATTGTATAGGGTATTTCAGACACTATAAGAAGATTTTTAAAAAATGGAGGTGGCATTCTCGATCTTTTTTTCGAGACAAATTCACTGGCAAAACATGGTTTGAAAGGAAAAAAAATCCGTTCCAACTACTCATTTTACACCACTGGATTATAAAGAAAAAATGCCTTAAGAATATAAAAATTATTATCTCGTAACTTTATAAAGATATTCACATGTGTCTACATGTCGAAAAATCGAACTTTTGTTCGTAACCCGAAAACAAAAGACGATAGCAAATTTTAGTTTTCGCCAGTGAGTTAGCCTATACAAACTTCGATATTTGCAGACCCAGTACAAATAGTAGGTATATTTCAGAAAATATCGTACACCTTCTCTTTCTTTCAAGCAATATATGGAACCAGTGAAGACATGCTTAGTAATAACTTACTTTTTACGTCATTCATATTGAAAATTTTTCCATATTCAACCGGCAATCGACAACCAAAGAAAATTTCAAGCGATTAATTCAACTAATTCTCGAGAATCAACATTAAAATAGTTAGTTTATATTATCAATTGAAAACTGTTGTTCAATTAAAAAAAGTTGTGCTTTCATTTCCTGATCAATTATAAGTCTACTACCTTTGTCATTATATAAAAGAACATGATATAATCGTCACTTTTTGTGCCTGGTAGATCAACCACGAAAATATTTGCCACAGATTAGGACATTTGTCTGTTTCAGAAAGATATAAATAAAATTGAAGCGAACTTATATATCTACGAAACAAGGAAAATAATACATCTAAGTTTTACTTGATGCTGCCTTAAAAAGTCGTAGCTAGTCGTTTTATATTGACAAAGTAATACGCATTTCATTTGAATGTGTACAAGGTAATTCAGTTATCTTTATTATATACATATTAAATAAATATGAATAACTTCACCTGCACAACAGTATTGAGGTAATAAATTATTAATTGTCATATACATTATTGTATTGAGTTACTGTTAGTTATAACTTGAATCAGTATTTTAATACACTTTTTGTATCACAAATAAAAAATTTCGAGAATTACAGCCGGATATTATATGAATATGAATTTCAAGGTGGATACTTGAATTTCTCTTCTGATTCCCAACCTCACATAGTAGAATAAAAAAATTGTGTTCGTGCTGTTTATTGTTTATTTTTGATGAAATTATTTAATATATGAACCTTTTTTCCATTTACAGGATAGTTTAGGTTATCTTATAGAAGCATTCAAATCATCGATAATATAAATATTACAGATTCAATTAATAGAGGGATTAGCCCACTGTTCGAAAAAATTTTCCTTACAGCAATGAAGATGGGGACATTCTCTAATGTACCTATTCTTATTTTCGGTTCCAAAACGAAATGTCATATCTACAACAAATTATTTAGTAACCATCTAGTAAATCTCTTGGGTTCATTGGATAGGTAAGTGATAACTAGAAGAGGAACTAGAACACGAAATAAAACGAAAATATATAGAAACTATCCATTGATTTAAAAGACTTTATTATGCCGAAAACCGATAACGAGCAAATGATCCAGTTGTAGTCACAGGTAAAATAACTGGTTTCGAACAATCATATATTTGTCACGGTGATAAAGATCACAATTTTAAAAAAACCAGTATTGCTGTCTAGATTATACAAATAAAAAATCAAAAGTGTACTTATGAAACCTTTTTAAAAGATTGACCTTGTTTCTGAAAATCAGGACATTTGGAAGAATATCAATACATTGCATTCATGGAAATCCATGTCATTTTAGCATTCACATAATTAAAAATTTTTACTTATATTTTAGTCGACGATGATTCCTCATATTATTTATCATATCTTTCACATAGATTACTCTATAACAATAATATTAATAAATAATAGTAATATAGTTATAGGGAGTTGTCTGAATAGTATTCTACCTTAATTTATTAGGTAAATGCCAATGGGACTTATTTTAGAAATCTTAAATTGTGTTGTTGTATCTTTACCTTTTTTTGTTATTTTTTTTGATTTTCATGCTTTGTCTTTCAGACTATTTTCTCAGACTGGTGAATGTATATTGTACGTGTATATGAGCGTATGACTATTTGTCTCATTTTATTTACTTATGTATGTGTATACATGTATGAATTATTTTTATTGTTGTATTGAAATCTCAAATATTATTACATTTGACGCTGTATAGCGTATATACGCGTATAAAAAGTATAGTGGAAAGGTGGTTGAAAAAATAAACAATCATAAATATGAATTCATTCGAAGTTTGTGTACAAGATTAGAGAAATAAGTGTCAGTGTTTCCGAAGAAAATTTAAACTAATCCTTGAAAAAGGCGAAACGTTGGAATAAATGATTAAATAGCAAAGACAAATGAATCTCCATTTTTGCTAAGCCCCATTCCTAAGAGAAATTCAAAAATTATCACATATATATTTCTGGCTTAAGAATAAAGATTTTAATATATATATATTGATATATATATATATATATATATATATATATATATATATATATATACATATATAGATATATATAATATATATATATATGTATGTATATATATATATATAAATATTTATATGAAAAAATATGAAAAACAATGAAATTATATTCAGAAAATTTCGAGTATTAATTTATACCAATTAATATAAGGAGAGGTGATATATGGCAATTACGCATATATAAAAACAAGAAAATATTGTTTTATGCAAGAAATTACTCTTTAATTTTCATGAGTTTATGTATATCGAAACATTCCATTAGAGAAATTTCAATCAGAAATTAATTCAGATCTGACTGAAGATTAATATAATATCATTTTTCAAGAAAAATTCTAAAATATTTGAATTTCATATCTGAAATACATAACAATACTAAGTGATGTAAAAAAAAGGTTTTGAATGAAATACTCAGGAAAGACGATTAAAAAATGAAGTATCTATAAAAGGTACCACATCAATAATATTAAGTAACATTTCAATTTAATTTATTGATGAGCTCAACGTATGCTTTTCAAATATATATAATATAAATAATTTTTCTTTCGAATTAATGAGTTTGAAATTGTCAATCTAACCACTGAAAATTTCATATAAAAACAAATCAAGTAATACTCGATTTCGAAATATATGCTATTTATTTTAATGTCAAATAAAATATCAATTATGAAAATGAATTCGGGAGTGAAAAAGAGTTTATTGAACAGATGTAGATTTTCAATATATTTGAAAGCACAAGAAATCTTATTCATAATTGAATACTCGCAGTGAAAAATAAAACTAGGGAATAACCAACAGAACATTGTTATATATTTTATGACCCTCATATCGTCACTTCGAGAAATAACATCGAATAACCAAAAGCTCTTGGAATTTTAACAGTTTATGATTTTACCTAATTTTAATTAATTCGAAATAAATAAGTGTAATTGAATATTATCCGGATTTGAAGCAACAGAAATACTATTCCAAAAAAGTGTTGTCAAAGCAAGGATACAGTAAAAATGCCAAAACGAACGATGAGTATTATCAAAACCTTAGCATAAAACTTAAAAATTTGGTACTTGAAATAAATATGGAGTCGACACATTATCCCAAGAAGTTTTAAGATGAAGTAAACGATGCGTAACGAACGAAATATAAAGAGAAAATCATCACTCACTCCTGAAATTATTCTCCATGTTCGTTTCATGTATTATCTTTATTTATTTCAGGTCCAGGGCGCGCGCGTCTTCGAAAACGGCAAACACTACCGGTCACGCAATCCTCGATCAATCAAAAATCGGGCGGGCAGTGTAAGCGCATTCACCTACTACTGCCTATAAATCAGTAGGTGCGATGTTTATATACAAACCGAGTGGATGGATATCCGCTAACACTACTTGTCTGCTCCGCTCGCGGCAGAAAGTACGAGTCTCGTCTCGTGTCTGCTGCTGCGTGGGCCAAAAGTTTAGTAGATTTTCGGTACCACACTAAGTAGCGTTTGGGGGAGAGGGAAGTCAATCGGAGGACTATTGAGATTGCCCTCCCCCATTTTTCAATAAGGATTGATCAATTCGATATATATATATATATATATATATATATATATATATATATATATATATATATATATATATATATATATATATATATATATATAATAGACAGGCTGATTCACGGTGGATGGCACATTAGACGTTTCTGGTGAACCATACAATGGATCACTTTGAAAATTCAATGGAGGGCATAGTCGGACATTCTCTACCCAACTAAAATATTTTTGGTAATGCGGTGTTGCCACTTCTATTAGAAGGTAGTAGCAACTTTGATAGAACTACCTGTATATTATATTATTTTTAGAATCTCCAACCATTTCCCAATATCTTTTTATGATATTTCCCTATACCTATCTGTTACCGTTTTCGAAATACAAATTATTTTAATTTTTTTCTTCGGAAATCAAGACCTATTAAAACGCTGATATCTTTGAGTTGAGGGATAAGGTGATATCGAAATTTGGGATGGAGTTTGGTAATAGTTGGGGGGCTTCCTAACCTTAAGCTTAATCTGCGTTACTGCAATACAGGTTGGTTAAAAAATTCAGTTATTTTGTTTGCTTGAAAAAGTGACTGAAAGTTGATTATTTCAATTGGAATGCCCTATATATCATTGACAATTCGGAAAGCTGCTGGAATTTGCTTTTCATCTATGTATATATATATACCTAACTAGTCAGGTTTCGGACTTACATAATACATAAATGTGCCATCCACCGTGAATCACCCTGTATATATATATATATATATATATATATATATATATATATATATATATATATATATATATATATAATAATAATAAAATTTATTTGGTCCTCAAAATTAATTCTACATCACAATATGACTCACAATGCAAAAAATAAAAAGGAAAACAAGTCAAAACAGGAAAACTCAATTGTATCAAAAAAAAAAGGAAACAACACTACTGTTTACCTTTACAAAAATCAAAAAAATCCTCAGCCGAATATGTTTCACACTCCACCATTAACTCATATATTCTGTCTTTGTAATGTTTTGTGCCACTCGCCAACTGAAGTTGTCTAGGAAGACAGTTGAAAAGTGAGACTGCCATGTATTGCGTACCCTTCCCTCTTAAAGTTGAGTAATATATTGGATAGGAATATGGAAATATTCTCCGAGTGATATTCTCATTTTTTAGTTCTTCAAAATACTGAGGCTAGGAATTAAGAAACATAAGCAACCGGTTAAATATATAGTCCATATATATAAATAAATATATAAATATATATATATAAAAATATATATATATATATATATATATATATATATATATATATATATATATATATATATATATATATATATATATATATATATATATATACAGGGTGGCGCATCCTATACGCGTCGGTCTCTGTAGGGAAAACAACTTAAAATTTGAATTTTTTTTCTCAATAGGGATATACAGGGCCATTAACACTACAAATTAAAAATAATTTGGATTATACAGGGTGGCCCAAAAATAGGAATTTATATCAAAGTTATGTTTTTTTAAAGGGAACACCCTATATTTGATGGCGTCTTTTGATTCCCCGTAAAAAATAAAGTGAAGTTTGAGTAATGTTCCCTATACCTATCTCTTTTCGTTTTTGAAATATTTAAAGAAATCTCAATTTATGAGCTTGAGCAACATAACCTAGTATGTCGCGGTTATTTAAAACACATCAGCAGTCACCTGCGATATGCGTAGCCAAGATATCAGACTATCGAATAAAATGCAAATTTTTGCATTACATCATACAGGGTGTTCATTTACTCTGATTGAATTCTACTTACATATGGAGTTGAATAATATTCTTATTTTAAATGGCACACCCTGTATTTAACAAGTTTAAACGATAGACATTTAAATTATCTTTCATTCCATATAAGATCTCCCTATACCTAAATTCAATGGTTTTTAGTAAATATCTGTTTTTATGTTTAACATAACTAATTTTTGTAAATACTCTTTCCCGTCAAAGTGACCTTTGAATTTAAATGTGGAATGCGAGTTTGACATTTCTATTTAGTAAGTTATATATCAAGCGTACGAAAAATCGAATTTAAAACATGAAAATTTATTCTAAAGCAGAAAGAATTGATATGGTGCTTGTTCTTGGTGAGTGTCATGAAAATTGTTTATTGGCTTCTAGAGTTTACGGCCAAAAATACCCAGATCGAGAGAAACCTGACAGACGTGCTTTTGAAAGATTACAAAAACAGTTTAGAGGTAGCGGAAACGTAGATTATGAAAAAATTATTCAGCCTCAACCTATTGTAGGAGATCATGATAATGAATTTTGGGTTATTGGCTCACTGATAGAGAACCCACACACAAGCCATCGGGCTATTAGTAGAGAAACTGGAATAAGTAGGAGAAGTATTGGACGAATAGTAAAAAAACATAAATTTCATCCTTACAGATACAGCTGCACCAAGAACTGTATCAAAGGGACTTTCAACAAACAATCGATTTTTGTTTATGGGTTATGGATAAAGTAGAATCAGATGCGGATTTTTTTGATAATGTTCTGTTTTCGGACGAGTGCACGTTTCATAATAATGGACTCGTTAATCGCCATAACTTTCATTATTATAGTGATGAAAATCTTCACGTCTTTCGTACTCTCGATCATCAGCATAGGTGGTCCTTGAATGTGTGGGGAGGAATAATAGGTTTACATGTTATTGGTCCTTATTTTTTTACCGGTCATCTCAATGGCAGAAAATTTCTAAAATTTTTGCGGAGAAAATTATCTGGGCTCCTTGATAATGTACCTCTAAATACTAGGCAGAACATGTGGATGCAGTTGGATGGAGCCCCCGCACATTTTCAACTTCGAGTACGGCGATACTTAAACCGGCGTTTTCTTAATAAATGGATCGGAAGAGGTGGTCCACATAATTGGCCTCCAAGATCTCCAGACTTGACGTCGTTGGATTTTTTTTTATGGGGACACATACAAAGTATAGTTTATAACACCCCACCAACTACTCTGGAAGATATGAAAGCTAGAATAAGAGCTGCTTTTCAGACAGTAACTGTCGAAATTCTTCTCAAAGTGAAACGATCCTTTGAAAAACGAGTTCAGTTGTGTTTAGAACAAGATGGGCGTCACTTTGAACATTTTTTATGATTCATTTTTTGTTTTCAATTTGTTTCTTACTTTTTTCCATTTGTGTGTAGTTTTCAAATAATTCAAATGTTTTTTTCATTAAATGTTTATTTTTTATTAAAAAAATTATAGTTTTGGTTTACATTGGAACTGTTTAACATTGGAAAGTGATTAGAATGTTTATTTTGTTCAATACCATATTTTGAGTGATATTTGCTCTAGGGTTACTATGATTATAAAAGAATATGATGAAATCCGTATGTTAAAAATAAAAAACAGCTTTTTACTAAAGATCCATCCAATTTAGGTATAGGGAACTCTCATATGGAATGAAAGATAATTCAAATGTCTATCAGTTAAAGTTATTAAATACAGGGTGTGCCATTTGAAATAAGAATATTATTCAACTCCATATGTAAGTAGAATTCAATCAGACTAAATGAACACCCTCTATGATGTAATGCAAAAATTTGCATTTTATTCGAAAGTCTGATATCTTGGCTACGCATATCGCAGGTGACTGTTGATGTGTTTCAAATAACCGCGACATACTAGGTTATGTTGCTCAAGCTCATAAATTGAGATTCCTTTAAATATTTCAAAAACGAAAAGAGATAGGTATAGGGAACATTACTGAAACTTCACTTTATTTTTTCCGGGGAATCAAAAGACGCCATCAAATATAGGGTGTTCCCTTTAAAAAAACATAACTTTGATCTAAATTCCTATTTCTGGTCCACCCTGTATAATCCAAATTATTTTTAATTTGTAGTGTTAATGGCCCTGTATATCCCTATTGAAAAAAAAAAATCAAATTTCAAGTTTTTTTCCCTACAGAGACAGACGCGTATAGGGTGCGTGACCCTCTATATATATATATAAATATATATATATATATATATATATATATATATATATATATATATATATATATATATATATATATATTATATATATATATATATATATATATATATATACTATTTCACCTTGGTTTTAAGATATTTAAATTTTCTCTGTATATGGGCTTCTCACAGGTTCTAAAATTTACGTTTCAGTAATTTTAGAATCAGAGCGAATGAAATGCATCACTACAATTTTTGGTATCGGCCTCTAATTTAGCTTAAAAAAATTCTTTTTTGAAACACACGGTTTTCATTGATTTTCTAGCGGATTGATTTCGAATATGACCATATTTCTGCGATTCAAAAATTTCTTCGCGAATATATCGAATTTTCGCTTCTCCCTCATAACGCTTTCTTTTGCTCATGGTGGCCTATGAACACGTGATTGAATTCTAATAAAACCCATACGGATATCATCCGGATATTTTCTTATTATTTCTAACTATAACACTTACAACATAAGAAATAGCTTACAAGAGAAAACCAATTATGACTTACAAACCTTCCTTTCGTACTTAAAGTATCTTTCGATTTAAATATACCTTTTATTAAAAATTACTGATCTGTATACATAGCTTGAAGTTCTCGCATCATCGTCTGCCTTATGAATCTAACTTCAAACTAAATATTATACAAGTGGAAATATATGAATTACATAACACAGATATCTGCCTACTGATTTTTCATTACATCTCAATGAGGGTAAATTGACTCTCAAATTACACGCACGGTAGGTACATACGCAATGATTTAATTATAAATAATTAGAAATTAGACATCTAATAATATTTCAAATCATATGTAGATGGATTCCAACATATATAAACTTTCTGATTACAAAAATACAGCATCGCCTTTGTTATACTAATATCTCTATAAATATTTAATGCTGTTATTCTATTCTCATCAGAAACACAATACTTGAACGAAATTTGCTCAATTTCTTCAACATATTAGTATACTTATTCATTACAATTCGACAAATTAATTTCATGATCAAGATCAACTTAACTCTTCCACAGGAGATCTCAATATTTTTGTCTTAAAGGGAGGGTCAAACGTAACACACTACTTAATGTGTTCAGAATATTTCAAAATTTTTTTCACGAGTTCTCTTGTGAGTTTTCGAATTTTGTACCTACATTGAAAAAGTTTGTAAATAGAAATATTTAAACTAATTATTCGACCTTAGTAATCTGCAAACCTGCCTCTATACTGATGACGATATCTTGTTATCCTGTACCTAAAGCCTAGAGAGGATATAATGTCTGACACACACATAATTCGATCACACTTCAAAATTATTTAAGAAAGTTTTCATTGAGTGGCGTTGTCGCAATTTCTTTCATATATTCATATATAGACTGAGTCGATTCGTAGTGTTTATAATCAATATTGAAATGATAATTCCATGAGCAAATGAAATTCTTTTTCACTTCATTGGGCCATACTATATATACTGAATATTTTGCCGCTATAAAATTATCCCGTCAGCTCGTAAAACTCGAGTTTGCGCCGACCGGCTTCAATTATTGCAGTGTATGTTACTCAGTCTATTTTCGACTCAAGTTGAACATTGCCACACCTGTGTTTCAGATCTAAAAACGAACCGTTTAACGTTTCAACCTGGTGCATCACGCGACCTTGATACATTATAATGTCCTTTAAGTGATAACCACTCCCGATAATACGAAAACAGTTTTCAATTGTGTCATTTCACGGAACATGGCGTTCTGCCGAGCAGAGGTGGAGAACGTGATGATTGAAGGCAATACAGAAACCGATCTTCAAGCTCTCTTTGACAGTGTTCTGGCGCCCGACGCTAAACGCCCCCACCAAGTACCGTGGAGCATGAGGAAACTACCAGATTCATTTTTCACCCCGCCAACAACGGGCTCGAAAAGCATAAGTCATTCGCGAGAAAACTCCTCCGATTCAGCTGCTACAAACTCTCCCGCTATTTTCAGCATATCATCACTCAACATCGTTCCTCTCCAAACGGTCCATCAGAGGGCTCATAGCTCTCCAGCATCTCTCCAGAGGCCTTCTTTCGATGAGAATTATACTTCCTATCAACATCCCAAGCAACATTCTTATGACTTGGAAAAAGCCTCTGCTAATACTCGTCTACCGTTTGGCTGGGAAGCAGCTTTAACTTCTGAAGGACAAGTATACTACCTCAATCATATCACAAGAACGACAACTTGGGAAGACCCAAGTAAGTTTCAAAGTACAAGACCTTCACACCAGTCTAACACTGTTCAATCTATTACGAATACTTCTTCAGTAGGCTCAGATCTTCTAGGTCCACTACCTGAAGGCTGGGAACAATCAGTGACCCCTGAAGGCGATATCTATTTCATCAATCACTTGATTCGAACAACTTCATGGTTTGACCCTAGAATACCAATACATCTACAACAAGTGTCTTCAGGAGAACTGATGGCATCTCCATGGTACACCGACCTTGTGTCTAGCTCAATTCAAGAAGAGCACCAAGACTTGAGACTACAACTTCTGCATATAGAAAGGGAGAGATTGAAAGAACGACAAGAGGAAATTAAAAAGCAACAGTCTCTAGGAATTAATGAACGCAATATTGCGTTACCAGAATTTATGTCCAAATTTAATGACCATTCCCGCCAACAGTCTTTAGATAGTGCCCTTGGTGAATCTCTGAAAGACTGCAGTGACTCTACTCCGTCTTCATCTGTTCTACCTACAGATAACTTTTTATGTACAATTGATAATATTAATTTGAATGAAAATCAAGCCGTACAAATGCCAGTTATTTTGAATATGAATTATAATATTGAATCTTCAGATGTGCTCATTCCACCGCTTCAAGTCCAGAAACAGTTTTCATAAAATTTCATTTATCATTTCAAGGAACTGTTCAAAATAAAAGCTCATTGTGTTGCTATATTTTTCTATGGATTAGTGTATAAAAAGAACAGATATATATATATATATATATATATATATATATATATATATATATATATATATATATATATATATATATATATATATATATATATATATATATATATATATATATATATAAAGTATGGAACCAAGCAAATATCTGTCGAACGAAATGGAGAATATTTATGAAATTTTGCAGGTAAGTCCAATGGCGCAAAATGCATCTGCTGTATGATTTTTCGTTGATAATATACTTCCGGTTGTACCGGAAATAGACCCTAAGTCGCTTATTTTAAATAGGATACCCTATATATTGTTACATTTTTGGATTCTACTTAACATTCTAGGCAGATTCTATGCATCATGTCCTATACCTAATTTTAAGCGTTTTTGACATATTTAGGTTTTTATGTCAAAAACGACGATAGCAAGCCCTAATATAATTATCAGTTGTTCCTATAAGTAAGCTTTTTTTACTTACTTTGGGTTAGATTCCTTGTTGAAAAGGACCTAATCTAATAGATTTTGTATAATATTTGCATAACTAGTCATACAGGGTGTGCAAAAAATAAGATCTAAAATGAGATTGAGAAAACTGACAAAAATCAATTCAACTTCTTTTGAGTTTTTTACATTACCGTAAAAAAACGTTCAGATAAACAAATTGATGTTGTGTGTATGCATAAATGTAGTAAGTGATAAACGAGTATGACGATGATTTGAAATGTCAAATAC
The DNA here is from genome assembly GCA_030704885.1 of Cynegetis impunctata. Classification (NCBI taxonomy): domain Eukaryota; kingdom Metazoa; phylum Arthropoda; class Insecta; order Coleoptera; family Coccinellidae; genus Cynegetis; species Cynegetis impunctata. The sequence continues at coordinate 84,230 of JARQZK010001454.1, read as the reverse complement.
GATCGTGGCTATCCTAGATCTAATTGTTTAACGATTGAATGCAAAATTGCCATATAAAAATATCAAATTGGCAATATTTCGAAAACTTCAAATTTCAGGTGAAGATAACCTCATACAAAGTAACCTTCTTTTTAAATGCTTAATACTACAGAATAAAGAAAATGGGGGGTTTCCGTTTGAGAAAATTGATTTTTGTCAGTTTTCTCAATCTCATTTTAGATCTTATTTTTTGCACACCCTGTATAACTAGTTATCCAAATATTATTCAAAATCTATTAAAGTGAGTCCTTTTCAACAAGGAATCTAACCCAAAGTAAGAAAAAAAGGCTTCCTTATAGGAACAATTGATAATTATATTAGGGCTTGCAATCGTCGTTTTTGACATAAAAACCTAAATATGTCAAAAACGCTTAGACTTAGGTATAGGACATGATGCATAGAATCTGCCTAGAATCTTATGTAGAATCCAAAAATGTAATAATATATAGGGTATCCCATTTAAAATAAGCGACCTAAGGTCTATTTCCGGTACAACCGGAAGTATATTATCAACAAAAAATCATACATCAGATGCATTTTGCGCCATTGGACTTACCTGCAAAATTTCACAAATATTCTCTTTTTCGTTCGAAAGATATTTACTTGGTTCCATACTTTATCGCAACCCTGTATATATATATATATATATATATATATATATATATATATATATATATATATATATATAAATATATATATATATATATATATATATATATATATATATATATATATATATATATATATATATATATATATATATATATATATATATATATATATATATATATATATATATATATATACCTATATATATACCTATATATATATATATATATATATATATATATATATATATATATATATATATATATATATATATATATATATATATATATATACATATAAATATATATACATATATATATATATATATATATATATATATATATATATATATATATATATATATATATATATATATATATATATATATATATATATATATATATATATATATATATATATATATATATATATATATATATACATATACATATATATATATATATATATATATATATATATATATATATATATATGTAGATTTCATAACTTCCAGGAATATGAAACAAGGTGGTGTATGAATATGAATTCACATTGAATATAAGGTAGGAAAAAAATGAATTATATAGTTCAATTCGTACCTAACATATTGAAATATAATTTCTTCCGAATAATTCAATAAATTATTGAAACGATTTATGTTTTTCATTATTTACACAATTTGTTACATTTTTGTTGCTGTAAAGTATTGATGTTTTAATGTTATAATGAGAAAATATTTCGCAAAACTAATATTTTGGGTTACCAATGTTCAATTCCCAAATCTGCGCCCCTTCAAATTCCGGTGTCGCAACAACGAAATTAGAGCAATATTTCATTTGACCACTAAACATTGTCATATGAATGATTTAGTTTACACATTTAATCCAGACAAATCGAGTAGTTTCTATGAAATGACAGAAAAGTAAGATTAACTTCTCGGGCAAATTTTTGAAATGGGAAAACCTTATAATCAAAAGTGAATATTCAAACAAAAGTACCTACATTGAAATGAATATATCAGGTTTCTATGTATTTACTACAGTTTTATCAAAATACACCTGTAAAAAAGATAGATTATTTATATGTCTGTTATGTGTAAAGCACAATTTACTGACTCTTCCATGCTTTCATACAGAAATACTTGGGTAAACGTACCTATTTTTTTGAATTCTTGTCAACCGGAAAGTCCGCCGCTGAAGTCCTGGCTGTAGTGAAATCATAATATACCTATTATATTTTTTCCATAAAATATTCACTTTTAGGCAATTAGTGCACTTATCACAACGAAAACGCAAAAAACCCTGAATAGCACATCAAGAATATTGGCTGCATAAAGTAACGATTTCTAGAACATAGACCTCATTGTTCACAGATCACATAATTCATCTGAGTGATGTATATTATGACTATCTTCGCTGCGTACTCTGAATATCCACAATATTATTTCTTATTTCATTACTACGGCTATCGTACTAGTCAAAAAACTCCATTTACTAAAGAAGATGGATCAAATATCCTGTTTTATATATGTTGGTTCATCGAAAATTTCCAATGTGAGTAAATAAACAATTTCATATAATTTCCATCACACTTTACAATATATCTAAACCTATTTCTATGTTCCTCATTTCGACTGTTTTATTTGTAACACAGAATGTTTTAAATTAAGCATGAATTGAAATTGACATAAGACATTTGAATATCACACGATTTTACAGAATTTTATGAATAATAAGTTTGTGAATGTAGTGAGAGAAACAACCACAGCATTGATTACGAAAATATTGGACAGATATGTGTTATTCTCATAGAAATCATAATATATATCTGTATTATTATGTTTATTCTCGAACATAATATACCACAATATATTCTTCACTTTAAAAGAGACGTCATCCCAATCTCAAAGACCCAAACTAACAATTGCATCAGTTAGAAAAACAGGTAAGTGAGTATATTTTAACATTAATTTATTGTATATTAATAAATTTCATTATACATATTTCGATATGTGTTATTTTTTAACTAATTAATGAAACATAGGTATGCCGGTACAAAAAAATTCTAAACATTATTCCGCGAGAAGAAAATTGGCAAAAAATTTAATTCATCGAATACCTACTTACATTGACTTTCATGGGTGGATATTTATTATATTTGGTAACTATCAGATTCACCTTAAACTAAACCTTGACTATCTTTGAATCATCTTAGATAGACAACAAACAATAGTGTTCAGGTAAATTCCCGGGTACAAGCCTTGATTATCATTAGAAAATATTCAATGAATATTTATGCGAATTTTCCTGTGTGCACCTTTCCAATATCGGAAATATCATAATCGTTAAAGTATACTAATTAAAGAAAAGCTTCAGAAAAATATTTGTAAATATTGAATAAAAATATTGTCGAATGTATTTCAATAATAATAATTCATTGCACTATCGAATTAAAAGACTTGAAACATAATTTTTTCATTTTATTCTTGTATAAAATAGGCCTTAACTCCTTCATAAAATAATGAAGTTTTTACCTTATAAATTTCACTCCATTTGCTAAATGTGGGTAAAATTTTCTATCATTTTTCTTTAGTATAATATATATTTTAAAATGCGTAAATATAAATACGAATTAACGTGACTAATCCTATAAAAAATATAATTTTCAAAAAAAAATTATCAAGTAAAGCAACTACAAAATTAAATGAACCCACAATTTTAACTCATATGAGGTAAATTAATTAATTATGGAGTGAAATCCATATTGTTTTTAATACTCGCACTTCTTCATGAATTTATTACCGAAATTTTTCTGATAGCTATATATTATGGTTATATTCATGGAATACCTATATTTTATGACGTCTTACATATATTACTCTTCTATTTCTGTATTGAACAATGAAATATTTCCCAGGATTTATAGATGCAATATACAATTAAAAATATCCGGCAATTTGTGGTTTTGCGCCTCAATGTACCTATATATAAGTATAAAAATACGAAATCCAACACACATAGAATCGAAAATTCTAGTGAATTGCTATTTTAATCATTCAATCACTACTATCATCAAAATACATTCAGACATACATAAACTTCCCATCACTTTTATTTTCTGAATAAAAATTATTGTGCAAAACTAAAGCAAATAATTAATATCAGCAAACAAACCAGGTATACATACGTATGTGTATGCAACCAACACCTCCTAAAGAACTGCAACTCGATGGTTTTGCAACAAACACTAGTTGATCTGTATTAGGACAACATGATGGAGACATTGACTGAGCGAAAAATCATTTCGCTGAAAACGCACATGTCTTGTTCTTGCACCGAACATATCAGTTTTCAATCAGGAACTCAGAATCAGAGCAGTAGTGACATTGTAGTAGATGTGAGGAATGGAGCATATGGCTGCAGGCTGCTCGTTCGATGCTGTCCTGTCTATATGAATAAATTGAATAAGTATGAATTTTCTGAGGAAATGACCGATTCAAAAAAACTATGATTCTTATGTTTCGAATTCATATGTCGAAAGATTTCGACGGAAAACCTGTTCGATACTTATATCTAAAACCTGCAAAATCTTGCAGGTTGTATATATATATATATATATATATATATATATATATATATATATATATATATATATATATATATATATATATATATATAGTGGAGGATTAATGAAGTGCTATGTGAGAGAGGCGGTCCCTAACGATTTAATTGCAGGAACCCTGACACTTAAAAGTAAAAACAGATAAGTGTAAAAGAGTTTTTTTTTCCTTAGTGGTATCTCCTGCTTCTCAGAAAACAAAACTAAATGGAAACGTACATGAAAACCTATGTTTTTGATATAATTTAAGTAGTTTATTTGAAATAAAGATTTGTAAGTTTTACTGTTGAGGAAGGACGGGTGCGGTCCACACCCCCGCCACCCCTAATATATATATATATATATATATATATATATATATATATATATATATATATATATATATATATATATATATATATATATATATATATATATATATATTATATATATATATATTATATGAAATATTCTAGCTTGCACGAAACGTGTCACCAGGATCACAGAAATTAAAGTAAATAACTACATGAGGAAATAAATGTTGATTAACTCTGGAATTTATACATCGGTTGCAGATTATTTGAAAATCTTTGCAAATAACCAATACTATTTGTTTGATTTCTTCATTTATTTGAATGGAAGCTAGTATTGCATCAATCGACTACTGTCCAGTATTAGGAATTAATAATAAGTTTGAAGGTGTAACTGTCTAATAACATGTATTAAAATTATTATTTTTAATATCTGGAATTGCTAGCATGTTTATAATTTATAAACTGTATAAATCTACTTCAATACCTATGTGAACATATTATATAAAGTAAACATTAACAGTTTCCAAAATACCCGATCCTACACGGATTCTGCTTCCGCTATGCTATGATATCTATCAGTCACGTCAGCTGCTGTGAAGAGTAACTACCTTGCGTTTTATGTTATCCTACTATGAATTCCATATGGTTTCGGTAAAGCCATCCATCAAAATCCTGAAGAAATATGAACACTGAAATTTATAAAAACATATGGCATGCATATCTTAGTTGCAGCTAAAATTTATTACAATTACAATTAGTAATAGAGTAAGTAATGAGGATTGAGGTCAGCTCACAATATGAATTCTATAAGGAGGTTCGCCCAAATTGAATTAGAGTTAAATCTAAATCTTCTTGAATCTTATCATATACTGTACCCTGCATCCGGCCAAGAATTCAAAAAAAGTATAGTTAACTTTCGATCCGGGAGAATTTTTTTTAAATTCTATTTTCGGAACTGAAAATTGGAAAATCGGATACTGCGGGAAAAACGAAACGGAAAAGGGTTCAGCCAGCTAGCTATAAACCTAGAAGCACACCCAACGGTTGAAGGATCTATGTTCGTTAAAATCCGTTCTGTGGTTTCAAAGATTGCCACAAACATACGTAGCCCTTATTTTTATATTAAAAGTTCAAAATCCTTCCTTGTGACGATTTATGTCTGAAATTTATTTTGGGGAATTGAAAAAATTCAACAAAAGTTCTTTGGAATATTCTTTTAATATTTTGGTGCTTTTATTGTTTGAGATTGTGTATCATTCCAAAGAAAGTTTTGCCTTAGCATAAGTTACGAAAGTACCATTAGGCTATTAAGATTTTTTTGCTTTTGATTTTCAAGGAAAGAGTTCCTATATTAGTTTGGTCTAGTTCCCAAAGGTTCAAATTCAATACGTACGGTCAAACTACCCTACGTTTGAAAAGATATAGCTGTAGGTACTAGTTGTTACCATATCATTTCCACCATAACGGCGAGTTAATATAACATGAATCATCTTCATTTGGTTAATGAACAGTTATCCACTTAATTTTGTCAGCTAGGTACTTTAAATAATTTCAGCTATCGATTCAGAGAAATTTCAATGGTGGTACAGGCACAATCCACCTTTCGGGCTTATATGAGATAACAGATATCAACGCATTTCCCACTTCAGTATTTCTTTTAGAAGATAGAGGAGGTTATGTTGCGTCTAGGTCTGATCTTTGAACTGCGCAGTGAAAAAAGTATGTTCTATTACTATTATGTAATAGTAACAAAATAAATAAATAAATGAGTTGTGCTAGAATGAATATCTGTTTGCTGAAAAAAGGTACCTTTGACATAATTAATTCACTGTAGATAGATATATAGACTACAATAGTAATAGATGGAGAAAATTCTTAAATAATTGAAAGCAACTTGCCAAAGAAGACCTATACCAATTTCACAATAGACCAATTCTCAACAAACGACAAACATTAGAATTTCGTCAAAAACAGCTGTGCAATAAATTCAGACTTCTTGATTCTCATCGAAGTAAAGGAAAATTGTAGATACTCTAAAATCTTACGAGACCTAATGAACCGGAAAGAGCAGATTCAATGCTCATTTCTGACAAACTTTAGAAAATTCATATTCGATTTTCACATACTTCAACCATGTGCGGACCGAGAGGTCCGCACATTGGTCCGCAGGTTGGTATGAGAACCAACGATTTGAGGAGGGTAACTTTCCCAGGGAATGGAATATACCCCCGGCAAAATGGGGTGGAAATTAAGACTCAGAAATTTGCATTTTCAGGCACATTTACAGTGCATCTAACAATTAAAAAATAACAATCGATTTTCGCAGTGGAGATTACCATGAAATTTATTCTTTTTAGTCTACTACTTCCGGCCACATACATCCTTCTTTGCTGCTGTACTATCGCGCAAATCGAAAAACTACCACCGTGCATTAATGAAAAAAATTAACTTTTATAGGTATATTTCATAGAAAAAATCAGACCTTTTCTTAATTATTTCATTTATTTTTTCACATATTTACAATAATCATATATCTTAAAATAAAGTTCAATATATACATACTCATTTGAGTGATCACAGTCATCATTCAATCACTTAATACTATGTTCAAATTGAGTGTTTCATTTGTTATGTCAAATATCGAGTATAATAATTTAGGTATGTATACTCTGAGAAATTAGATTCATACTTTTACATGGGTGATCGAATAATACTCTCAAATTCTTGCTAGGTTTAAACGATTTATACATAGTGTAATACAGATGAAAATGAATAAATTAAATTGACTAGGTACTCAATTTGAAAATGAAATCATAGGATGAAAACCTGATTTTGCGAATATCTTTTTGTTTATTGTCTATGACGCAGTCATAATCATTTTGGTTACCTGAAAAATGGTTTCTTTATAAACCAAAAATCAAAGAGTTCAGAAATCAAAAGATTTGAAGTAAGAAAATTTGTCAGCACTGAAGTTTCTACAGTAATTGTTTAAAAAGCTTATTTATTATTCGGTTGGGTAACCTATGACCTAATTCTCCCTTTGATTTTTGAATTATGGTACTGATGAATGTCATCTAAAAGAGGCGCTTGAAAGGAAAGATATCTTTTCTCAGAAGATACTTCTTAATATTCGGTGACTATTGTCACACTTGTCATAATAATTCTGTGTTCCTAAACAGAACATAGAATTCAATGTGTTGTCACTTTTCTTAATCATGCTTTTGAGCGGTCATTTCCTGGATAGCGAAGTAACTGCCAGATATCAGGGCAAACACTGAAAACAAGCAAATAAGAATATTCTTCACTAGTATCCAGCTGTATGGTCCGAAATCGCCCTCCCAACGGAGTATGATGTCCACGAGGGCTGGCACCAACAATCCCAGGGTAGAAAAGAAGACCGCGCCCACCAAAGATATTAGGGCTGATAAGTCTGGAACCAAAATGGCAACTCCAATGGCGAAAACCACTCCAACCAATCTTATCACTATCTGAGCTATGTTTCTAGTATTTTTAGGAATCCTCTGCTTCACGTTTCTCCAGGTGATTTCCATCGGGACGTAGAATTGAAGCATGAATGTAAAGAAGACGGAAAGGGCAATGCAGCCTCTGGCGACTTGGGATGCCCTGAAAAATGAATTTTGTTCATCAATTAATTATATATTATTATAGTTCAAGTTTCTTAACTTACTACCAGGAAAAATATTTTTTGCCAGTTACGGGAAACACATTTTTTAGAGGATGAATACATTTTAAATCCGAAGAAAGCATCTCGTGTTATATATTGTTTTGTAAGAAAGTAGTACTAGTACTACCTCCTCGCATTGTTGGTATTTATGCACAATAAGGATAACCAAAACTACCTAATATTTCAAATAATTCATTTGCTTTTGTCTATTCTTAAAATTGATATATTTGACAAATGTGTGTGTTTTCGAACTAATTTTTGAAGGGTACTTCTATAATCTAGTTGTCAATATAAATATCGCACACTAATGTTGATTTTTCATATATTATAGATATCAAATCTGACCCACAAGTAATCAAAAGTATATTATTATACCAGTATGCATTTGACTGTCAGGCAAAGATCATCAACAACTCATAGTAATATGTATATATTCATTAATGTAAATCAAGATTCTGCAGAGTATCTTACTCGTAGTGGTATAAAGACTTCCGATTTATTTGAATACATCAATATAGCCTACTTGTATAAACCAATGGAAAAGCAGTTAATTTACACAAAAATGGAAGATTGATCTAGTGAACCGAAGTACGTCAAAGCGCCCTGTAAACGATCGAACTTGTTTGTCGAATTTTAGGTGTTTGTGAAATTATTTGATAGTCTATGGCATTGTTTGATGCGTTTGTCAAACAATTCACGTGTTTGAAGTGTTTGATGAAAAATTGGATTGACGGCATTTTTGAAAACTAAATTCAAAACCGTACTGCTCATTTTACATGGAACGCGTCACGTCACGTCAACGAGAAAACCGTAACTAAGGATGAATTTGACAAATTTGTTTGATCTTTGGTTTGATCGTTTATGCCATTACTTGAAGAACACGTGCAGTATGTCAAACAAGTTTGATCGTTTACAGGGCGCTATCAGTGACATAGATGACACAGACGATAGACATAGAAAAGCCATTGCATTTTCATTGATCTACTTGGACATAATTTCTTATAATTTTTTTCTCAAAATCGAGTTATCGAAATACTTGTAATCAGAAAATTTAAATAAAGCATAGCGGTAAATGAAACATTAAATTTGCAGATAGTTTGTAGTAAGAATTTGTCATTACTCAAAATTACCCACTTTTGAATTGTTCAACGCCAAAAATTGATATCGTACCTTTATTGAAATTACGAAGCTTATTTTTTATTAATTGACATTTCATGTACTTCGGGTTTGCAGTCTTTACTGAAGAGTATTACAAATCTAAAGTAGAAGTTACTCCGTAAGTCTAATATCTGATTTATATTTAAGAAGTACCTTCATTGTAATGGTCGGATAAATATTATCAAGTTTTCTGAAAGAGATGGATTTTTTATGATGTCCATTTTTTCCTTGATGCAAAGCCCGATTCATTATTATGTATCCAAATTACTTTTGTCGGTGCCCATTTTAATAATGCTATTTTTACGCTATATAAATCGAAGTTGCGAGTTAAATTTTCTGAAATATTAGTTTGCCCTATTTCCCTTTGGTAAAGTAGTCTGCTGCATAAGACAGACAGCGTTTATTAAGTGTAATTAAGGTTTTCTTTCCAAATTGAATACCCCATACATATTGCGGAACCTCAGAACGAATTCTGCAATTTGCAATGAGTAAGTAGAACATAAAGTAACACTTTTGTATTGGATGCAGTTGGATATATTTGAAAATATTCCAAATTTTTAATTACGTATCTATATTTCTTGAGAATTTACTAACAATTTCTAACAGTTATTCATAACCAAATAAAAAGAAACTTGAGCCTGGCAATTGTTTAATTTTGATTACTCGAAACTCGCTAACTGTTAAGCGACATCTGTTCTTCTATGATTATCTTGTACCACTCACCAATCAGAGTCAGGAAGATTGGAAATGATACTGGCATGCGTGTTTTCTCCATACGCGTAATAACCAACAAAGCCTATGGAAGCATAAAGCGTGATAATCGTCGACATGGCGATGTATAACACTCCCGGACAACCCAAGAATCCTGCTTCGACCATCGAGTTCTCCAGCGGCATTATGGCCCCTATTCCCTCCATCGCGAACACCACTGTGCTTACGAAGTGCGGTACGCCCATGATCTCCGGTTTAGCTATTGCCCTCTCGGTCCAGCTCACGTCCTCAGCGTCCCTGAACATGTAGAAGAAAGTGATGCAGAAGGCGACCACCATGGAGCAGTTGGCGATGCTAGAGAAGGGTACCAAGAATTTCAAGGGTCTTATTTGGCAGAGGAAAAGAAGCGGTATCATCTGTCCTATAAGGTAGTAATTTATTCCGTAAGATTTTGCTTCTGGGAAATGAACGTCGGCAATCTGAAATATTAGGAAATCTGCTGAAATATTTTGATTTTCATCGTCTTATCATTTCTTTTCATATATATGCGAAGAAGCGACATTGTTCAAAGTTACATTGCATGGCAGTTATAGCTAGAGAAACTTTAAGGTCGCATATGTACTCTGTTAATTTTGAAAAATTCGAGATTGAATCAAGCTAAATAGTAGATTGAAAAACTCACCTCTTTCAACGAATTGCTCACAAAAACGGAATAAACGGAATCGCTGAATAAGTAAGTTAATACGAGACCAATTTCTACGAATATTCTGAAAAGAAAATAACCAGAATTAGGGACAATAATTCTTTTGATAAACAATAATGAATGTATATATAATATACAGTACGTAAATTGGCTACATATGAAAAACTTTTTTATTATTAGTTTTATAAAAAAAGAATTCTTTATAAAAAGTTCTGCATGCTCTCAAACTCAAAATTTAACCATCAGATATTGAATTGTATCAGTCGTATACGAGGTGCGTCAAAAAATTATTTTTGATTAAGAGGAAAATACCTTCATTTTTGACCATATCTAAAATTTTTATGAAGAAAAGGTGTTAAGGATTGAAAATAAGAAAAAATTTTTCGGCGATAACACTGAAAGTGTAATTCGAACATTAATGCTACTTGATTAATTATGCATTAATGTTCAAACTTAAACTTTTAGTGTAATAAAAGGTTATTTCCTCTCGATCAAAAGTCAGTTTTTTCAAGATTACGTTTGATGCTGCAGTTTCCGAGCAATCATACGATGGAAAAAATATTTATTTGAACTACTGAGGAAGGGGTCACTTTTGATTACTGAAACGTTTGCAATTATTATTATATGACATTTGAAATGCTAATGATAATTTATATATATATATATATATATATATATATATATATATATATATATATATATATATACATATAATTGTTTTATGAGCAAAATTACATGAAATATTGATTAGTCATTTCGTTCTTGTGAAAGAATAAATATGAATTTCGTCAGTAATAACTTCTTTTCAAAGGAAAACTCAGAGTTCATGCCGAATTCGGTTTCACAGTTGGTGGGTTCTATTCCCATTCTGGATGTTGGGTGCGTCCATGAGTTAAGGGGTTGAATATGTTGGGTAGTGTGATTAATGTTCATAAGCTGAATGGCCGTTCGGAACTGGTTTTAAACTGTGGATATACAGAGATATCTAAAAAGATCTTCCATTCGAGACTGTCCGCAAACAAAATTTTTCAATATCTAAACTTCTTTTATGTGTACTGGTATTATATAATACTACATTAGGCATAAAATTGAGACATTGTACCGAATTATGGTGAATAATATAAACTGTAATTGTAAATTATTAATTTTCCAATTCAATAGAAGTATTTCAAATGAATTTGTTAACTGTTGTTATAATCAAGGCGACTGCAAACCGGACACTAACAAGAATGGCTGCAGTTCGTTCTGCTTGCCTTAATTTTCATCGATCACTTATCAATGTCAATCAAGCATATCAATTACAAATTTGTTTCACTTGAATGTGTGCGCTCGAAGTTATATTGCGAAACGCTATCTCGAAAATAATAAAAAAAGTACAAATTCTCAAACAGGCCTCAAAAAGCGGGGTGAGAAAAAACTTCAAGTCTTTCATCAACTGATCATTAAGTGAATTCGAAAATTTATCAATTATAACTTTTCCACTCTGCGGTCTGACTAGATTTGATCGTTACAAATATCAATGTTTCTCCAGTCTAAATTGAAAAAGGGCGATGAAACGTGTCGAGTTTTTATATTATAATACGACATTTGCACTTTCATTGCTTGAATATGTTTAGGCTTTTATTGCGTTGATGAATATAAAAAAATTATTCCATTTATTTTATGAACTCCTCTACATTATTATTCTTGTCCCTCGAACATTTTTTCCACTTTGGATAAAATGTCGTTTATTAATTTGTAAAAAATTAATTTTCAAATAGGTATATAAAATTTTTCATTTCTTTTTTGATGACGTTATAAGGAAATCCTTCCACAGAATTTACCGTACTACGACGTAGGTACTATGAGCAATAAAAATCTGAATTTGAATTTATTACACACATTCGATTAAGATTCATGTAATATCTTCGTAACTACTTAATTTTTTCAATCGTCAACACTGATTTGGTCTTGAAATAATAAAAAATTCCAAGTGAGGCGGAAACATTTAGAATTCAATACGTTGTTCCCCTGCAGTGACGTCTTCATTACTTCTTCGCACCAAGTTTTTTCTTGGAAATTTTCATCGAATGTTTTCGTAATTTTGCGGTCGAAACGTCAAGCAATAAATGTCGTTCTTTCGTGAATAAAAAATAACAACGAGGAACATGTCTCGCATATTCGATATTGTTGGTATTTACCGGGAAAACGTTGACCATCCTCTGATTGACGTTGGACCGTTTTTGACGACTGCTTCGACTGTTTCGGCGAAACTAAGTTGGGGCACCTGGGTCTGTCTGCACATTTTCTGGGAAGCTGACACCTAGAGAAGAAATACATTATTTATAATAACTGAGATTGAATTCTCGCACATCACTTGGTGAAACATCATAAAGAATAAAGTATAAACTTTAAAATAAAAACACTTGGCTTATGTTTCACAATATAAAAAATCTTTAGATACTGTACTTAGCAGTAATAAAAAGTCGACATGTTTCGAGCTATGAACTCATTATCAAGACTGAATAATGAGTTCATAGCTCGAAACATGTCGACTTTTTATTACTGCTAAGTACAGTATCTAAAGATTTTTTATATTGTGAAACATAAGCCAAGTGTTTTTATTTTAAAGTTTATACTTTATTCATTATTTATAAGACGATAATATTTAAAATATGAAATACAACAAACACGAACTTGAAGTCTAAAAGTCTATTGAAAAATATCTAAGTATTTACGCATACAGTTTGATAAAAAAGCTAACGGTTATACATATATTCAATTAAACCATGTGTTTTTAGTGTCTGAATAAGAATAATAATTCTACCATTCCTATATCTTCGATAGCACGAATAACAAATCAATTTGATTTTATATTTGGTTATTTCTTCGTATATAATTATTTATGAATATGTATAATAATTGTCATATAATATGACAGTAGATAGGCACAAATATCAGTATTTTTTGATTTCCTAATGAGCAGTAGTTATTTGTATGTTAACTTGATTAATAACTTAAAAATATGTTAACGTAATTTAATAAAAATACACGTTTGGTTTACGTTTCACTATAAATTCCGGAAAGCAGTGTCTCATGTTAGTAGACTAGCTATATGTCATCATAAGTGTGTCACACCCTGCTGCTCACGTGAGAATTTGTCACTGTTTAAACGTATAATCGTGTGTCCTCTAACCATCGGAAAATCTCTGACAATCATTCGCTGATTTCAGCCTTGAGATAAGTGTCCGTCCATCTTTCTATTAACCGCAATAATGCCCGTCTCTATCAATAAAAATCTATACTGAAACAATAATCATTCTGGCATTGACCCGACACACAATAGCCATATTCCAGATCCCATTTTAACGTTTTGTTAGGTGTTCTCGTTGTTAACAACTTAATTATATGAATGAACGCTCATTACTTTTTGCGTTTCAATTCCAGATAATATAAAACTGTATACAAATCGATTGTACCATTAGGCGCTTATTTCCTTTCATTTTCACTGAATGGGTCGTATTATTTAACTCGGCATAAACGTTGTTAGCCACATTTACGATTAGTGGCAAATTAATTGCGATATTTTCTATGGGAGAATTTGATTCTTTTCTATCTATTCGTTCAATTTCGAAAACGGCATAACCGATAAATAAATTAACGATTTTCGGAGATTTTCCTTCATCGTTCGTGTTATTGCGAACTTCAATCAGAATCATGTTGAACATGAAACTCACTCTCAAAATTTTGTCATCTATTCACAACGACAACTTATATTATGAACAAAGTGAAAAAACTATCAAACACTTAGACGACAATGATCTGACGCATATAATTGAGATGCTCTAATATGAATGATAAATTCAAACACACGAATCCACAGTTTTTCCGCTCTATTCATTCATATTATCAGAATTAATTTCAACTATTTATTATATAATACCTAGGAATTCAGAAATCGATCATTTCTCTCACTGGTCACATGGTGATATAAGTAAAGAAATGAACCACAACCTTATTTTATCCAATTATTTCAAAACAATAAAAACGATGGTTTTTCTTTAGCTCTTCGATCTAGAACAAATTTATTCGATGTTCTTTTGCAGTTATTCGAAAACTGGGACTCGGAAAGATGGACTTTTTCAGTGGTGCTTCTTCTGGGTTAAAATTAATAGAAATTTCAAAAGAAGTAATCTATTTTCAAAATGCGTTCGTTTCCAAAATTTGACCAATGTCTGCTTGCTAATTGCCATATATATATATATATATATATATATATATATATATATATATATATATATATATATATATATATATATATATATATATATATATATATATACAGGGTGTCTTAAATAGCGTGTGCCACTATTGCTATCTCCGAAACCATAAGAGTTACAAAGTCGGTTAAATTAGAGAAAAGTTGCGTTTTCTGATGACCAATCTTACTACGTTAGCAGTGTTGCCAAATTGTTCTTATTTTCAGAACTATTCGGGAAAACATGGAAAATGCTAAAAATTATTTCTCTCAATAGCTCGAAAACTGCTGACCTGAGAAAAAAAAAACTCCTGAAAAGAAAACCCTGTTTTTTGTTTTCTACACAGCAGTGTTGCTAGTTTTTTAAATTGACTTTTAACATTTGAGATATCACTACCTACTTACTTTTTTTAAATACGGACCTGGATTTATTATTTCATATTTTGAGAAGAAATTCAATTTCCTACACAACCATGTATTACACGAATATGGTTCCTACGTTTCTATTCAGAAAATCCATCCTCCGGAAATTGAAGAAAAAATTACTTGGTACGGCCCTGTTTTTATGGCATACTTTTCATGCATTAAAATATTTGATGCCTTGAATAAGTTTTAAAGAAATGGAGAAAATTAACTAAAGGAAAATACATAAATTTATTACTACTTCATATTATTTATACCATAACTTTAACACTGGGTTTAAATGAAGAAATACTCCCGTTGTTAATATTTCTGTATTGTAAGACTTCCAAAAAAGTATTGCCCAGTAAGTAGTAACACAAATATATGGTCCATCCGAGTTCTCCCTTAAATAAGTTAAAACATCAAAGCTTACCACCTACTGTAATATAATATGTATTACTGAGACGTCTTTCCTAAAGTTGGCTTTGAAAACAATTGAAAAATCAACAGATACTTGTGTGTCCAACTTTAAACCTAATATATGGATTGGCAATAACGGACCTATAAAATGGCCAGCGAGATCACCTGATATTACTCCAATGGATTTTTCCATTTTGGGCTTTATTAAAGATAGGGTGTATCGAACTACACCTCAGAATTTAGATCACCTAATTATGAAAATTCGACAGGCATGTAACGAAATTACTCCTAAAATGTTGAATAGAATTCAAAGAAATGTTATTGTGCGTTTCCAAAAATGTTTACGACATAATGGTGGTCATTTCCAACACTTATTATAATTGCGTTTTCCTGAATAGTTCTCTTTTTTGTTTTTGTTTGTTTCAAACTTTGCACAAAAACGAATTAAGCGTTACTGTGTTATTTTATTCGAAAATGTTGAGTTTCTGTTGAATGAAAGTGTTAAAAGTTTTGTTACTTTTGCTTACTCATAAAATTTATTCCAAAAAACAGGGCCGTACTAAGTAATTTTTTCTTCAATTTCCTGAGGATGGATTTTCTGGGTAGAAACGTAAAGAACCATATTCGTGAATTTTCTCTCAAAAAATGAAATAATAAATCCAGGTCCGTATTCAAAAAAAGTAAGTTGGTAAAGATATCTCAATTGTTTAACGTCAATTTAGAAAACCGGCAACATCGTTGTGTAGAGAACAAAAAGCAAAGTTTTTTTCTAATATATAATTTTTTGCTCAGGTCAATAGTCTTCGAGCTATGGAGAGAAATAAGTTTTGGCGTTTTTCATATTTTCCTGAATATTTCCTAAAGTAGAAACAATTTGGCAATACTGTTAATATATTAAGATTGGTTATTAGGAAACGCAACTTTTCTCTAATTTAACCGACTCTGTAACTCTTATGGTTTCGGAGATAGCAATAGTGGCACACGCTATTTAAGACACCCTGTATATATATATATATATATATATATATATATATATATATATATATATATATATATATATATATATATAATAAATATATATATATATATATATATATATATATATATATATATATATATATATATATACATATACATATACATATACATATACATATACATATACATATACATATACATATACATATACATATACATATACATATACATATACATATACATATACATATACATATACATATACATATACATATACATATACATATACATATACATATACATATACATATACATATACATATACATATACATATACATATACATATACATATACATATACATATACATATACATATACATATACATATACATATACATATACATATACATATACATATAGGTACAGTGTGACCCAGTTTTAATGGAAACACCCCTGTGAAATTTGAAGTTGTGAACCGATTGCAACCATGTTTTTTTTTTAAATGTCAAGTACTAAAAGGCTTTTTTTTAAAGGACAAAATAAGAAATGTTTAATCCAATTTTTATGGCGTACTACGATATTTTTCCTCAGTCGAAGTTAGGGATTTTTTATTAGCGATTTTTTTATTGAAAAAATTACCACGCTACTGGATTCAACGTGTTCCTAAATAGGTATAACCAAAATTTCATGAAAAAATATTCATTCATAACAAAGCTATGAGAACTCAAAATTCTAACAGTCACAAAAAAACACCCAATATCAAGAGATAGCCATAGAAATAATTTTTTTTATGATTTCAACAATAAAGTGCCATCAGATAAATACTCTACAAACCTCTCCAGCACCTTTAAAGTCGTCTCCCGAAAGGCGTATAATTTCAATGTTCTCTTTTACGCTCAACATTTCCACGGCAACTAAGATTTAAATTGAAAAATCTATTAGGTCTTAGTTTTAGTTGATTTGCGTGAAAACTTGAATGTAATTTCGTTATATTCCCTGAAAATATTTACGCTATTTACTGTTGAAATTATAAAAAATATATTTCCATGGCTATCTGTTGATATTGGGTGTTTTTTTTATGATTGTTAAGTGATTCTCATAACATTGTTATGAATGGATATTTTTATGGAATTTTGGTCATACCTATTTAGGGACACGCTGAATCCAGTGGCGTGGTAATCTTTGCAATAAAAAAATTGCTAAAGAAAAAACCGAATTTCGACTAAGAAAAAATATCGTAGTATGCCCTGAAAAATGGAATAAACATTTCAAATTTTGTCCCATGTAGACCTTTTAGTACTTGACATTTGAAAAAAAGTGGTTGAAATCGGTCCACAACTTCAAATTTTACAGGGGTGTTTCCATTAAAAATGGGTCACACTCACACTGAATATATATATATATATATATATATATATATATATATATATATATATATATATATATATATATATATATATATATAATCTTTTGATAATTATTAGCAATAACAGGCTGGTTGAATCTTAAAAAACTCGATTTTATCAAAAAGTTGACGCCTCACCATGACATTCGCAATTGAAATTTCTTTGACATTTATTGATTTGAAAAAATTGAATAAAACAGGGCTGCTTTGTATATGCTATTCAGTCTAATATTAATATTCAAAATTCTTATCATTAGATCGTAAGGGAAACCAAAGAAACCTTTACCTACGTAATGTTTGAAAATAATAATAATAGGGTACTATTTATCTAACAACAAATAAATTAGTTATGGGAAAACATTAAATTATTAAAATCGAGTTTTTTAAGATTCAACCAGCCTGTTATTGCTAATAATTATCAAAAGATTAAAAATAGATCACAGGCAACAACAATTCGAATAAATAATTATATATATATATATATATATATATATATATATATATATATATATATATATATATATACATTGTTTGGTTATCGAAAGTTATATAAAAATTCAATTAATTATCATCTCCATACGAATGAATTGAGTGATATTTACGGTAATTTTTTTTATTATAATTAGAATTTACCGTGTGAATGTTTATCAATGTTTTCAATCAACAACTGCATGCTTCAAAATCCTCAATATTTTCAGTTTAGTTCTCTTTGTCAAGTTCATGACGATGTGTGTCTTAGAATATTGATCCTATTCTGTAAGTACCTACATTATTAATTGTATTTTGTTTTGTCGACGCTAGTAGTTTCTATAGTATTCTTCTGAAAATATATATATATATATATATATATATATATATATATATATATATATATATATCAAATATATTTATAAAAAAAATATATTCAAATCAAGAACATCACAGATTAGATTGATCATGACCAAAGAAAATGTATAAAATCGAAATTTGCAATTTCAACCTTTTACGATGTAATGAACATTTATTTCAACTTTCGAATCAAAAGAATAACCAATTTTATTACCAAAAAGTGTATTTGCAAAATAAATGACGCAGTAGAACCATAACTAGATACTCAGTATTATTAAGTACAAAATTATTCATTTCGGTATTCTTCTCATGAATCTATCAAACACACTCAAGATATTTCAATTAATCTACAAATTGGCTGTCAACTCAATGATTTTTAAACATTTATATATATATATATATATATATATATATATATATATATATATATATATATATATATATATATATATATATTATATATATATATATATATATATATATATATATATATATATATTGTATATATATATATATATATATATATATATATATATTGTATATATATATATATATATATATATATATATATATATATATATATATATATATATATATATATATATATATATGCTGCGGCAAGGCTGTATTCAGAACGGTATCCTTATCGCCGAAAACCCAACTATGAAGTGTTTATCCGAACACACGACGCAATCACCGAAGGCAGAGTTCCTGGTCGTCGTAAAAGCAGTGGCCGGTCCTCAATGGTGGATGATGACATCGTTCTGGATGAAGTCGAAGAAGATCCATCAATATCTACTCGTATGATAGAACGCCGTACAGGCATGCCCAAATCAACTGCCCATAAAATTTTGCAGCGGCAGAATTATCATCCCTACCACTTACAACGAGTTCAAAAAGTGTTACCCAGAGATTACCCAGCCCGAGTTCAATTTTGCCGAAAAATGCTGCGAAAACATCGTGAAGATCCAAATTTTTTTAATAAGATTATTAGGAGCGATGAGACTTCCTGTCGAAAGGATGGGTACATGAATCTTCACAATTTGCATAGCTGGCAAATCGTAAATCCACACGAGAAGAGAGAAGACAGATCACAATATCGACCGGTGGATCGGAAGAGGAGGTGAAATTTTGTGGCCCCCTCGTTCACCAGACCTAAATCCACTGGATTTTTATTATTGGAGTTACTTGAAGGGCAAAGTCTATTCAAAAACCATAAGCAATGAAGCTGAGTTGAGGAAGGGCATCCGAGTTGCTGCAGCGGAAATAACAGAGACTAGTTTGAGGGCATTGAAAAGGTCTTTTCTCGCTCGATGCAGGGCCTGTGTACGCGAAAGAGGTCGTCATTTTGAATATTTACTATAATGATTGTAAATAGTGAAAATATCAATAATGTTCAATAAGTAATTAAATAAAAGCCGTCAAATTAAGCTTTATCAGAAATGTCCCCTTTTTGAGAAAAATTGCGATAATTTTCAGTTTTCCAATAAAAAAATCTATAGTATCATACCATTTTGAAATCTCCATGAAATAGGCAATTTAATAATGTAATGTGCAGCAGTAGCCCAAAACATTTTGTTTTCACAACGATGGGTTAAACTTCATGAAAAAAAAGTATAGGTACTCTTAAAACTTCTATTGGAAACATTTCTTATAGCCCCCCTTCTATCTATATATTCTGTTTCGAGCATTTTCTCACTGTTGAAGTTAAAATAATCATTCAGCAATATTTTACTGAAGAAATGATTTAGAAAAGTGTAAAATTGTACCAACAGCACAAATTCTATATTTTTATATAAAAACAAAATATCTCGAAAACGGAAGGACTTTCATAAGAGAAAAAATTTTTTCATAGGAGGTAGGGTAACATTCGACCTACATGCTCCTTCAGTTTGACGTGGTCTTTACGGGACACCCTGTATATATATATATATATATATATATATATATATACAGGGTCGCTGATATGTATGGAAACGGTCGATTATTTACTAAAGTAAGATAGCTAGCGAAAAATGTAAAGATACAAAAGTTATAGGGTTTTTTGAAATCTATCGCAATAAATAAAAGTTAAGTATACAGGGACAGTCAAAAAGTACTGAAGAAATAAAATTGCTTATTCTTCAATAGAACACCCTATATATTATACCATATTTCAATTCTGCTCAAAATTCTGAACAAAATTTACATAGCACGTCATTTCCTAAATTCAACCGTTTTCGAGATATCGAATTTTGAAAATAACCTTTTACTACTCTCAAATTTATTGAAGAAAAAGCACGAAATGATGGATATTCATAATGGAATACCAAAATGAACAATTTTGTACTCAGAATTACAGCAGGTAAGAAAACGATATTTATGAATTTGCGATGACTAATTTGATCAGATAAAGTATTTCCCAGTGAATTATTCTGTATTCACTAGCTGCAATAATTCCTATAATAAGGCACTTACTTGAAATCTTGAAATAATCATAATTAAAACGTCATTATTCTCCTCGGCGGATTCGTCGAAGACATTGGATTTATTCATTATATTCATTGCCGTTGGTAGAATTTTTTTCAAAAAGATATATTTTATATGCGTTTCTAGTATTTCCGTGATGAGGTTTGTATAAATATGTTCATGTCATGAGCAACGAATTCCGCAGACTCCTCCTTTTATGAAAATTCTAAACGATTACTGTTGTTGCTGATTTTGTTACGGTGAACAGAAATTTAAAAGTTACAATTTAAGCCAAACTGAATTTTACACCGCAATATCATAGAAGTTTACCAAATTGAAATCGTATATCCAAGTACAAAAATCCGGACATCCTACTGCGTAGCACTAGGAATGATAAAACCCCTCGGCGCATGTGCATGTCGTAATGCCTGATAAGTCTATCGCAGATCATTTTTCCTCATGGTAACTATATCGGGAAATGTATAGTATTTGAGATACAATCAAAAATTTGAGTGAAATTCATAATGTTTACTAATTTTTTAATTTCTAGGTGGCGCCACGTCAATATTTTTTGAATGTATTATATAAATTAAAAAACTACACATTAAATGCTATCATTTTATTTCATTATTGTAAAAATCGGTTCAGGTTTAAGATTTATAGATAGCACCACATGTCTATGGACAAAAAAATCTAAAAAGCGCTATAATTTTCTTATTCTTCGTGAGGAAAAATTTTTGAAGACACATTCCCTAATGAAATCATATGTGTTTTATCGATATCCGTTGGAATTTTTAAAGTCGGACCAGCTACTAACTTTTTGTCGTGAGACTATAACCCCTTAGCATCGCCTCGGGGTAAAAAAGAAAGATTAAAGGAACAAATAGCCCATCTGCATGAAGGAGGTAGATATTGAATATTTTTGACTGACAATAAGAAGTATGATGTTCATGATTATTTGCGGTTTGCCTAAAATTTTAATAATAATTTCATAATAGACATAAATATCATTCGTCAGTTGCACTAATTGCTGTAATAATATTTCCTTAATCTATATATCGATTAATCCCTTTCGTTTATATTGGAGAATTTAATTGTGGAATGTATGAAGGTCGAACTTCCCCCAACTTCAACAGGAAAATGTAAAATGTCAACACGTAAATCTATATAACCTACCAATAATGTGACGGTATGAGTACATAAACCTCCTATGAGAATTGTTCCAACTAACCCGGTACCATATCCTACACTTCGGAAGGCCAATGGTACTGCAAGAATTCCAGTTCCCAGGGATGTCTTCAGCAGATGTATGAGAGCCCCAGTAAAGCTGAAATAAAATAAGTTATTGGATAAAATACATTTTATCCCATACAATTAACGAAAAGTTCAAAAGACAAATAAGATACAGAATATTCGTAAAATCTCCAGAACACTTATATAATCTCAAAAGAAAATAGAAAACACGTTAAATTTTATATTAAGGAGAAAGTTATTTAAATCGCGACTAATATTATTCATTAAATATTTCGATTCAGTGCCAAAACTCAGTTGGAATCAAAAATATATTATGAAATTTCTCGGTATAATATTCAGCATACCAAAGTTCTTCGTAAATTCACGTATAGTCCTTAAGTATCATTTAATTACTATTTTCTCTGTAGAATTTTCAGTAGGTACGTACATATTGCGATTTCCATCATTTCCATTTGAAACTTAAATTATGAGTCAATTTCATGATTCTAGAATTATATATTCAAATTATTGTTTTTGGGGAATATTATTTCGAGTGAGTAAAAATGTCAATGGTTTTAACTTCTAGCCTAAAATAAACTGAAAGTTATTTCGTATTTTAAATTTTTTGGTTGAATGCACCTTGAATGATTTATTGAAACAAAAATATTCGAAAATGATTCAAGTTTGAGTGCGAACGATATCCTTGAATTCAAAGTGAGTGGGAAAATGGAATACAGTTTTTATTGTTTATTTGTACGTCGGAAATATAAATTTCATTTATTTTTCTTGTAATTCTGTAATCCCAGAATTGCATTAAATGTTGATTCTGATAGCGAAATAAGGTATGAAGATAATTTAATTTTCGGAAGTAAGATTCTGAGATGAAGTGCGCAATTTGTAGATGATTTTTAACTCAAAATAATCATTTTCTCTTTTCTTAAATGAGATGGATAATCTTCATTCATTTCATTTACTCACTTTTCACTTGTACTTGAATGCTATTTTACACATTTGACCATATTAGTGATTCTGAAAAAGTGTTCCACTTTTATTAGCTCCTCAAATTGCATGCCAATAGCTTTAATTATAAACAATTTTCTGTTTACCCCGTATACGTATAGTATTACGTTCTAAAGATTAACGAACCCATGAATGAGATAAAGGTGCATTTGAGAAGAAAACAGACAATTAACAAGCGTGTTGCTGCAATGTATGAAGTAATTTTCTGTCTAAATTAGAATTGAAGAATGCTGTATCATAACGGTGTTTCCTAGGGAAACACATTTTCAAGGAAATGGGGTATTTCATTGCCATTTTGTGGTTTCGAATTGTTAATGAGAATGATCATTACTGCATTGGTACGTAATTATTTGCGGAATAATAGCAAATTGATTTGAGATATACTAACTTATGGAAAATAGATGTTTCTTGATTCGTAAGATACCTATACAGAATCTAGTAGCATACTTGAGAAACATTTTTTTTAAATCAAAAAATCAAATTTGATTATTTTACTCTACATCGATGATGATAGTTACGAATGATGACTTTGTGTATCATGTCCTATACCTGAGTCTTACCGTTTTTAACATATTCAAGTTTTTATACCAAAAATGAGGATTGCGGGCTCTTAAATAATCAACAGTTTTCTCGTAAGCAAACCATTGTTTATTAGCTAAAGAAGCTAGGTCAGATTTTTTAAATTCATATATTGATATTACTTGCCTTTTGTTATGATGGCTTTCAATGTTAATGCCCTAAATTCTTTAAAGGCTAGATCAATATGAATAATTCAAAATAGGTATATGTGATAATATGTATTCGAAATAATTCATGTAGAAAAATCATTGAATCGAAGAAATATGACCTAGACTAGAGTGTCCTCAGACGTTTGTCTGAATGATATTATTAACTAGGTCATCTAGTTCGACGACTAGGTACAAGAGTATAGTTTGATTGTTAAATAATTATTTTTAATGGGGGTTATGAAATTCAAATTGATACATTTTAAACCATTCTCAGTAAGAATTTCGAAACCACGTGAATACAAGGAAACGGATTAATATTTCAATAATTGTCCGTAGGTATTGATAAAGAGAAATTGCCTCTCAATGAATTTTCGAATTGAAAACGGAATTCAACTCGTTAAATAAATCGCGCATCAATATTCGATTCAATCTTAATAATAGAGGTGTGTGTGTGTGTGTGAAAGAGAGCTGTATCGAAAAGAGGAATTGAAGGGAGATTATCCATACACGCCGTAATATCGACAAATCGCAAAAATTGCTATACGAAAGCAGAAGCGGTCCAAATTACCGAGCAATAATTGATCTTCTGTACACTTATCTCCTTCCGAGAATCTGGAACCGGATTGACAAGACCCTAAATTTTGGTTCGATAATGACGACGGACGGGATGAACATGATTGCAATACAGCTTCTTTCAATCATCGAAAAATTATTCGACGAAAAATTGAGCTGAGTAGCGCTATACCTACCTTGAAAGTACAGACTTGATATAAACATAACACACGTTCATTTCGATAACAATATTGAAATTTCTCAAATTTATTATAATTTAAATCATCGGATAAAGTTAAATGACAGTTATCTCCAGAATAAAGACTTTTCCCTCGGAAATTCATTCGCCCCAGTAAATAATAGAAATTTGGCAAAAATGACTAAAATGTAGAGACATATATCGTTCATACCGTCCTTCTAATTCGGAATAGAATTGCAGTCAAAATCGGCATTACAATAAATTAATATACCGATGATAATTATGAATCTCTACAGTCTACATAAAGAAAAGGGAATGAGTATTTTGGATATTGAGAATAATAAAAGGTGACGGTATTCTGAATATTGAAAATAATATAAACTACAGTAGCGATCATATTAAAGGAATAGTATTATTCGAATTACTCCAGTAGGCTATTTCGGTAATAATTGAAGTTTAATTTTGAAATTGTCTTATGTTTTTCAGGACAAATTGTCAGTGAACGTTTAAATAATCGAATAGTCAATTGCTAACGTTTTCAAATATAGTACTAATCATAAACTTTGCAATAATAATAATATATAAATGAAGACTTTTATTGACTGTTTGGTAATTATCAATTTTTTAAAGTCGCGTTACCAGTGGCATGAACTGAGTGCTAAATTTCAGGGAATATGGCTTTTTCTGTGTGCTGATGTATTACAGTATGTATTGTTGAAACTAATTTCACGATTTTTGACGACCATCGAGCTCAAAACTTTGGCACCATATTCTCGAAACCATTATTCAACTGAAATGAAAACTCACGTGTTAGGATGGTCCAAATGTCGATGTTCATAAGGGTTGTATTCATTATCTTCGTTGCTTTCTTTCTCTTTCTGAATGGCATTTTTGGTGAGGACAGTACTGAAAATTCACAACATCAAACAATTTTTCTGCCTAATAATATGACAGTAATATGGTACATATTGGATTATGATCAAACAAAATACAGAGCAATGAAAACAAGTTAAAAATTTCCATTCAAGCCACAAATTTATTGAAAGAATCCGTGTTTCTTGATGGCATACTATTATGTTATACATAATTAATTTATAATTATCTTGAATCTCATTTTTCGAATGTCAACCTTATTATTGGCATTTATCGCAAAGTCGGGCAGAGATCCAAGAAGCGTGGAAGAAATGAAATTTAAACTTAGATGTTGGAAGATTTTCATAATTCGGCATACCTATTGATACACGCAAATGCAGAATGACAATATTCTAGATACTTGTGCCAAAAATATTTCTTTCCCA
This sequence comes from Cynegetis impunctata, assembly GCA_030704885.1. Classification (NCBI taxonomy): domain Eukaryota; kingdom Metazoa; phylum Arthropoda; class Insecta; order Coleoptera; family Coccinellidae; genus Cynegetis; species Cynegetis impunctata. The sequence continues at coordinate 57,665 of JARQZK010001454.1, read as the reverse complement.
GAAAGTGAAGTTATATATATATATATATATATATATATATATATATATATATATATAGCTATAAAAAATAATAAGTATAAGAATATGTATTTGTTATAACGGATTCAGTTAATTTGAAATAAATAATTCCAAGATGTACCTACATATGTTTCATTAAAACTGAATAGTGAAAACGAAATTATTCAAACTTACGTAGAGTTAAAGTCATCTATGCTGAAAGATGATGGATATTTATCCTTCTGTTGTGGCATGGTCAAGCTGAAATTAATATATTATTACTGAAGAGAAAATAATGCACACAATAATTGAATGAATTCCGTGTTCAGAATCGCAATGGTTACAGAACTGAGTTTTTTCATCAAAAACATTCCAAAGAGATTGTCAAGACGTTTACCTGTTCTTTAAAGATGATGATTATGGAATAATCACTGTTCCCATATCACGGAAATGAATCGGAGCACATGCACAAGATCAGACTCGATCAAGTATTTATTAAATAATTTCAAGTTCAATTTTTTTCGAAGAACCAAGTTTACAGATGGTGCAAAATACTTGGATGATACTGAGCATCTAGTTTATTTCTGTGGCATAGCACTGAATGATGTTAAAAATAATCTTATACTTGTCGGAGTCGTAGACACATTATATGATTTCTCAAAGTGACGTCACGAGTGTATCAAAATAAATATTGTATAATAGCCCACTCTCGTCATTCCTGTCATTCCGTAGGAAAATTACCTTTCGCCTTTTTAAATCTTAATTTGAGATGGAGTTTATCGTATTTCTATTATCTGTATCCTATTGATAAAGCTTATTTCCTTACAGAAGCTTGTTAAAAATTTTACGTCAATTGAATGAGCAAAAATTCACAATAAAACCATGTCCCGAATTGTCAAAATTGAAACTGCACAAAACGTGCTAAATCTTCTATATTTTACATTACTGGGATTCTGAGAATTATCATACAAAAATCGACTTGTTTAGATTGAAAGTAACATTGAATTTGTGAAAAGAGAGAGAGCTTTATCACTTAAATTCATTTAATATGTATTGAAATTGCTTTAAAGAAAAATCATTTATCAAAACGGATAAAATATTATTATATTATTTTGTAGCTTTTATAACAAAGATTCTGCTTGTTCCTTTCATTTCGCTATAATTATTCTATAACAATATTTCTTATTTTTAGTGAGATTCATATAGTCAAACATTTAGGTATTTTATCGTCAAAAACCAACAAGTTATAAACTCTTAAAAGTAATAAATATTCATATATTTTTTCTTAATTAAAAATGAGTGGTAGAAAAACGACGGAAATGATGAAAAAGTAATTATTTTAATTCATGCACCTGATGAAGACCACACATATATATATATATATATATATATATATATATATATATATATATATATATATATATATATATATATATATATATATATTTATATATTTCGAAGCTTCAACACTTTTACAATTTATATGAATAGTGTTACTGAATATTTGTATATTTCGAGATTTGTTTAAGTTATACTGATATTTTAGTGAATTTTAAAATTGGAAATGAATACAGAAGAAACTTAATGTGTCAATAGAATTGTAATTCTCAGATTTCTCTGAAATAAGTTGAAGTTATTGGATCGAAATTGTATCAATTACTTCATGAAACTGAATTGAAAAAACGATTTTAACATCTACTTATCCTCTCATAAACTTTAAAATATCGAATAACAATTTGAAAAAATTCAAACTGAAACTTAATTTCATTAACCGAATAACGACTGCATTCATTACTAAACGTAATTTGAAAAAAGTGTGGAGCACGTTTTCTGATATCAGTGTTTCTTGAAATTTCCATATTATCACTATAATGGTTTGTAATTCAGATGCACTTGAACGAACGTGAGTGAATATTTCAAAAAAGTTTCGTTTCTATTTTAAGCCTAGCTAAAATTGTTTCTAAAACCAAATATTTCTCTATATCTGTCACTATCATCCAGTTACCATTCGAATTATAAGGAACTAAACAAGAATCACATGCCTGAAAAATTTATATGTGGGTTGAATGATATTCGAAAACAGTAAATGGCAAATAAGTTATGATGCAGTGGAAAATATTCTTATTTATAGTATGGCACTTTACATTCGCCTTAAAGTTCCTCACAACTTATTTGTTTTTTATTGGCATTCATTGATAAATCATTGATTTAGAAATGCAGAAATTTTCAACAAAGTTTTGTGAATTTCAGTGATTAAATTGTTGTCCACTGTTATTCACAGAAACTCGGTTAATTAATGGTGATATTCCACAATGGATTTAAATAAAAAAAGAGGCAGTTTTTCAATAAAAAACATACAAAATACAAATTCACCGAAAAACAGAAAAATTACTCATATTATGAGTCAGCTTGATATCGGAGACATAAACTAAATACAATACCAGATATCGTTGTACTTCACTTTAGATATCTAGGGAGGTTGTATGCCAGATATTTTGTACTGGTCATAATACCTACTTGGACGACTTATCCAATGTTGGAAATATTTAATGCATATGTTTGTAAGTTGGTATGAATTAAAAAATTGCACATTGTATTTCTTTGAAAATTGTTGCTCTTATTTTCTTAATATTGTGGTACGTATTCTGTATTTTTGAAAAGAGGACAATCATATTTGGCTCAGAGCCCATTGCACTGATGAGGAACAAGGAGACATAAATGATTGTAATAATATTATGTTTTGTATTATTTTTTTCTTTTTGTGTATCTTTTCAGTTGCGGGTTGTAAGAATTTTTTTTCTGATTTTAAGTTTTGTGAAAGGGTCGTATGGAAGATCAGTTTCAACTGAATACGACCCTTCTAATTGTGAACAGAATAGTTTTTTATGTAGTGTTTTTTTCTGAAATGTCTCAATTTGTGGTAGTTTTCTGTCACAATAAAATTTATTATTATTATTATATATTTTGTATGGTGTTCTCTTGATATTTCATTTAAACTAATGTAGAATTTATTATTATTGATTTGATATATATATATATATATATATATATATATATATATATATATATATATATATATTATGATTTAATGACATTATTTCCGTTACTTTGATATGATATGATCATGGATCCCATGTGTCATCCTTGAACATCTACATCTGGTGCACTAAAATAATATGTTATTCATAGTTCTCATAGTGTGAATGGGCGCAAAAAAAAAATTTCATTCGAACAATATTCATTTTAGTACAAATAACAGCCATAGAATATTATACACATATCTAAATACCAAACTGTAAAAGATAACACAAAATTTAACAGTTCATTTTTGATATATACTAAATATATGAATTTGATTCGAAATTCAGATCTGACAGTCCTTGGAGAGTCAATGGTAATTGAATTATTTTTCGAGAAATTCCACTTATGTCAATACTGTTAGCTATTTCAGACAAAAATGTTTTAACTTTTTTAACCAGTACAAAATCGTCTCACAAATGTTGGCAATATTATCGGACAATCTGAATGGTAATTAATCCTTAGTAAATGAAAGAATACATGTGCTGATAAGGGTAAAATAGGTATTTTGTATTCTGAATATATTTTTGAAAGGAATAACTCAAGCATACAGACACAAGTATTCAATGCATGAGCTGTCCTTGTAGGTAATCGAAGAAAAAATTTTGTTTCATAATGTAGAACATGATAATTTGAGACATTAAATAAATGGAAATTAGTAAATAACAGACTTTTCCGATGAAATAATGAGTACGTTGAATTGTATACGTGGGTAATCAGAAGAGAAAAAATCAAATTGTTTAAATTGCATCTGACCCACTATCTAATTCTCGTAATCACTGATGTAGGTATTTGAAGAACCGAATGCAAGAGCACATTGAACAACTATCGAATGAAACGCGTATTGCATCATCAATTTCAATTTGTTCAGCCGACAATATAGCGAAAAAGCGCGAAACTGGACTGACAGGCAAGACTCACCTGATGCTGGGATCCAGACGGACGATAATGGTGCAATCAAAACAGTTGGGGTCACTTTTTCGATACAAATGAAGCAGTTCGAAGACATGCAGCCTACTATATATATTTATATGAAAGGTTTACTGGATAAACCGCAGGTCTAAGGTCATTAGTAGCTGGAAAGTCCGAACGACTCGGCAGACTTTTGGGTTTCACGCAAGTCGACAGCAGCCGCGCGCTGCGATTTGGTTCGCTCGTAATGAACGATAACTTCATTTTCAGCATATTTCTGAAGGGTAGGAGGTGGACACGTTAATTTCTTGGTAGTAATTCAAAATAACTTATCCCACGACCAAATTTACTCAGTTTTATTTATCAGTTTCATATATATATATATATATATATATATATATATATATATATATATATATATATATATATATATATATATATATATATATATATATATATATATATATATATATATATATATATATATATATATATATATATATAATATATATATATATAATATATATATATATATATATATATATATATATATATACATAAACATCAACAACAATAAATCCATTATGAAGAATACAAAACCAAGCATATAAAAGACCAGAATATTATATATATTATATTATATATGTATATATATATATACACATATATATATATATATATATATATATATATATATATATATATATATATATATATATATATATATATATATATATATATATATATATATATAATATCTTCTGGTCCTTTGATGCTTGGTTTTGTATTCTTCATAATAGATTTATTGTTGATGTTTCTTCTTCTGTGCAATTCATTTATGTGCGTCCTATATTTTAAAATTTGTTCAAACTTATATGTAGACATTTTTTATATTTATTTTGTGTAATTGGTACTCGGTTAAGTAGAGCAGTTCATCTAGACTTCGCCGAGGATAATTAAAATAAAGATATTTTACAGGATATATGTACAGGGTGTTCGGCACATGAATCACCAAAATTTTTAGGGATATTGTTGGGGTCATTTGCTACCTTTTCACTTTTGGACCCTGGGTCCTAAGACTCACTGTTGAGGATATATAATTTTTTTAATTTTTTTCTCAAATTTCCCAAAATTCTGCCTTAAAACTCTCATAACTTTTTTATTAATGCCTGTAAAATTTCAATTGAATATTCTCTAATGTGTGATTGTTCAAATAGTTTATGGCTTTCATTACAACTTATGGCAGCAAAGGCACATACGAGAATTTTTATTCTACAAAATTAGTGATTTTGTGAAAATGAATAAACTTCAAAATTCAATGTTAAAAAAAGTAACAACAATTGAGTGCTTCACTCTCATTTAAAAACTTCTTCACTTAATAAACTTTTTAATGTTATGCTACACATTGATAAGAAAAAAACATTTCTACCTCAAATTGCGGATATTCCTTCAGAAAGACGGATTTTTTTAATCGTTTATTCGAATAAAAGTTAAACTACTAACTAAATGTTAAACTAACTATATTATAACTGGCACCTCTTTCTTACTTCAGCCGTTACGGTAGCTACTTATTTCTTGAAGCAGAAATATTTCTCTTTTTTGCTCGAACAAACTGTGATTTTCATTTCGTTTATTTGAACAAAAGATATACTAATAACAATAATTCCATACCTATCGGCTCTCTTGTTGCACATTTTGTTCGAAAAAATTTTTTATTATTTTATATAGGTATATATACATACATATATATATATATATATATATATATATATATATATATATATATATATATATATATATATATATATATAATGGATATATGTGGTGTGAATTTCTGAAATAAGTGCCAAGTCATAATGTTCATTTCAACCTGTATATAAGGTATTTAAAGCGGCATAAGACATTAAAATACTACATCACCAATAATTATTCAAATACAAATATTTTATTCACATTACTAATCTTCATTTTGAATCTAGATAAGGATCTCTTTGTTGAATTTTATTGAAGACGAAATACATCTAGTGACCAAGACAACGGCTTGATGAAACGAATTTTATTACATGTCAAAATTCGTGCCAAATATTTTCAGAGTCAGCTAGGAATACGTCATAAGGTGTCAATATTCACCTTCTACATGACTAAGGTAGCTCAAACTGGATATAAGCAGACAATGCGCATATCTGAATTCTTCTCAGATGATATTTTAGTGCGTGACGTCGTGGATTGTTAACTGGGATGGAAAACGATTCACCCGAGACCAAAATTGGACCTATCAATTATTCAGAAATTAAATGAAACCCGAGAAGAGCTTTATCTTCCGACTACTTTCTTTCAAAATAGGTCTGCTTACTAGGTAACCATCACCAAGTGTAGGTACCTACCTATAATCAATATATCAATCAGTTGGTGTAGGTAGACGATAGAATAAACGGTCTATAGGGCACAAGCAATACCAGATTCGAATCTCGTGTAAGATATATGGATATTTGTGAGAGTTAAAAAGTTTAAGTGAGTCAGTTTGATGGTTGATAGTTGAGTAATTAGATACTATTGTATCAAGTCCATTACTCGCTAGGAACATTTTTTTGGAAATAATTTCCTCAACTCATTTACCATTTTCGAAATTCTTGTGCGTCTCATGTAAACAAAAATAATTAATTTCAGGTGACATATGTTTTTCATTAGGCAACTCTTCCAAATTAAGTAAGCTGGATATAATAATATTTAAGAACAAGAGAATATTGATACGGATTGATAATCATCGTTCAATTTTATTCAGCTTTTGGTATTTAATTTGCGGTATATAATTCATACTTTTAAGGTAATTGACATTTTCTACATTATTGGACGCGGCAAAATTACACCAAATGGTTTCAGTACGCGTCTCTCACCTCGAAGAAAAAAATAACCATTTCAAATATATTTTGACAAGTGTTTCTTCGCCAAAAATCAGCACTTCGTTGCATCGAATAAATTTGTCATCGTGTTGAAAATATTTCAAATTTTACTCATGACTTGAAATTTAGGTTCTAAATATATCAGGTAATTATCTAATAATTTTCTTCGATTTATTACTGTGAATTTTGTGATTGAATAGGAATGTTTGCTCATTCTAAGGCTTAAAACGTTGAAATAAAAAAATGTACGAACTAATATTTTGACAGGTGCATACGATTACATGCGTGAATATAATTTATGATCTTTCTTATTTCTGATTTATATATTTCTTATAAATTCATTTTTATAGAAGTGGTCGATCTTGACCTTATTCAAAGTTTCTTTAAAACCATGTTGGGCTACTCGACTGCAAAATATCTCATTCATTTCAACTACCTCATTAATATATACCTACGTAACTTGAGTCACATATCGGAAAATACGTTATATTTACTCGCGTAGTTTAAATGAATTTATGTAGTGCTAGGTTGGCACTAAGTATCGAAAAACTAAAAGCAATCAATTGGATGATCGGCTATTCAATTTCCGGTTTTTTTCTGTTGTAAACAAATCGTACAAGGAAGAAACTCAGAAGAATCCAGTTATTCTGATCTAACCATCTATTGTTAGCGAGGTAACCAGTCGACCTCCTATTTCAATGTCAAATAAAAACGTGTTATTGTTTTCAAGATGTGTCTGATCGAGTGTTATATCAATAACTCATATTCCACTCTGAATGAGAATGGGGGGGGGGGGATTAACGCACTCAATTATTATATTACATTCAAGTGCATTATCAATATTTGCGAGTTTGCTTCTATTGCATTTTATTCAGATAGCTTGTTTAAAATTACTTCAACGATATGTTCCAGTTTTCTAACAAATTCATGGAAAAACTTCGAATATTATAATTCGATTCTTTATCAGTGGAAAAAAAAGAATATTTCAATTTTGAAAATAATCAGAAAAAATATTTTATGGATACAAATATGAGAAAATTCCGTCCTGCTCGAGACTAGTGGAATATTAATTGGAATAAAAGAAAATTATAATTTTTTTCTCATTATCATCATGAGCGAAATTCCGAATTTTATGCTAAGCTGTTGAAAGTTATTTCCCTCGCCATTCGAATAAATGATATTAGCGCGTTCTGGATTTAAAAAAAACTTGTGAGCAGCAGAGCTCCATCACTAAGGTCGTATTTAGCGCGCGAAATGCATCGCGTCGAGATGCGCGATTCTAACGAATTGAATCATAATTTGAGTAATCACGCTTAAATAGCAGATCGAATCAAAAACTTGGAAATAATTTTTTTATTACGAAAATAATTTAATTTGCCGCTTTCCTTCGATACACTGCAATAGTATGTATTTTATGGGATAAATTACGACTAAAAATTTTAAACTAGCTCATTTTATCATAACATATTAATCATCGGCTTTGCAGCGTTCAACTGAATGATATTACTAGGTACTGCATATATAAAAACAACTATGTTCGAATCTTCGCCAAAAATAAATAACTTCTCAATAATAACTGAATTTGTATCCACATCTGAAAGCAAATTTAGATTATTTTTTTTTATAAATTTCGATATGTTCAATAAAGATTTTTGAGATTATTCATTTGTGATTATTCATTTCGATTTTTTTATCCAATGATTTATCTCGCAAATTTCTAATCGTAAAGTGTGAATATATTTTTAATTCTTTGGAGATGTTTGATGAAAATCAAATACTTATATTGTGATATTAGGACAACTATTCATTTCCATCCCCATCTCAGAACACTGATGTTCAAAGGAATTGCGGCATGAATTAAGAATATTTTACACTAGAAAAAATCCTTCTCAATTAAATTTAAATAATCGCAATTTTTATTGACAACGTATACTCCAAATCCCACGATTAGATAATTTGGGTGAATACGAATTGTGAGAAATGATGTATATTGTTACATTAAAAATATCAGCCTGTTAATTCAAGCTATAAAGGTTGACGGTTTCTCAGATTGGAGAACTTGAAATTTTCCATTTCCTCCAACTTCCTTTGTATATCTCAACGTTCCATGGAATCCATATAATGTGGATTTTATTACTTTGCGTTACAAGAATAAACACGTACAACCTTGCAGAGGTCTTATGAAGATTTCAACGAATACATATGGCGCCATCAAAACACACATTATTTTATGATTATGGATTTTTCCCAGACTTTTATCACTATTATAAAACAAAAGAGCCGTATGAATTATTAGAAATGTTCTAATCTCAGTAGTTGATGTTAATGATATTTATAATCCAGTAAATTGTTACTAGATATTTTATTTGCTGGTTATGGTTGTACCTATAACCTTTCATTAAAATATAACAATATGAATAACGGATTATAAAGATGTAGCAGATATGAATATTTATTATTTCACCGAGGTGATAATCTACTTAATTAGTCTTCTAATCAAGACGATAGTTGCCTGTATTAAGTATAAGGTAAATCGAGTGAAATATAAATAGTTAAAGTTGATATTCATTAATTTCGGAATTGCAATATTTATGTCATTAGCATTTAAGTATGTTTCCATTATATTTTAATCTCATTACTCAATTTTATGACAGAGAATATGTGATTGAATTTAATTTATTTCAGGATAATTTATTTCTTTTCAAGGCATGACCATTTCTTAAAAATTATGAGCTCTTTTCGCTAGCGAAAATCTTAGATAACCCGTGGGGCGATTCAAATTTCATCATTTCGATTTTGTATTCTATATGCCTCTTTTATATAGAACATTATATTCTTTTGATGGAACGAATATTAAAAAAGTTTTCCATATTACGTACACTGTAGGTATATATATACGTATATCGAAGGCAATCTTGATCCTGAATTCATTGTAAATAAAGAACATTGAATATTTGAAAATGATTGTTAATCCTTATATGTGTGTATAGAATATTTTTAACATCAATTATCCATAATCCACTAGTTCAAAAAAATTATTTCGACAGCAAATAATTCACGTTCCACAATGGAATTCACTATTTCGACGGACGCAGCGTTCCACGCTTTTCAAAATTTTGCGAAACCAGCTCATTGCACCAATCAGCGAATGATTTATCTAGCAACCACCCGAGGATGTCGCATCTGCAACTTTCTCCACACCTTGACAGATTGCATTTTTACGTCAATTTGCGAGTCCGATTGACTGTCAATCATCTCCGCTGACCGAGTTCGAGATAAACGGTGTCCCAATATAATTTAACGATCTTTAAACTCCGCAGAAGGAAGTCGGCAGTGAGAATAATTCGTCCGCTTCTGTCCAGAATGGACCACACGCAGATCATCGATTTGGTGCGCACTTAGTGCTGTATAACAACTCGGTACAAAAATGGTTGAAATTCCAGATATTCAGCTGACTACTTACTTGGTGAACACAATGACTCGTTTTCACATAATATGTAATTAAATATCAATCAATTGGTACCTACTATCAATTTGTTGCAGAAGTTTTCATACGAGTCCAATTGATATTCTCCGATAGACTTTCGGAAGCACAAAATCATTTTCAGAAAAAATCACGCGCATCAAACATTTAACTTTAACATATTTAATTAATACTGTAGTGATAAAATACAGAATGACCAAAGTGAGGAATTCTGCAGATAGTCTCAGAGTTTGAATTAAATATTATTTTCGAAATGATTCTCTACTTCGAAGAAAAAGGACCTCCAAATATTTGGATTCAATTACTCCTTAATAATCCATTTTCTTCTAGATCAATTGACTTGTGAAATTTAAATTGTACTGTAAAAAATTTTTTTACTGAAATTGTTGGTTCTATATTTGATGTAGCATGTAACTTCTTACCTTCCTTTGATTATGAGATTCAAAATTTTGAAAACTTTACTGCACTCACAATAGCGATTTTTCAAGTAATAATGCTCAAGTGGAGACTTCAACGGCTTTGAGTTTCCATTAAGCGACTAAAATAATTTAAGTAGCAAAACAGGAGTATTCTAACAAATGAGTGAATAATGACTGTCTTAATTAGTACTGAAAATTCACCACTGGAGATTTATTCGATACACATTCCGAAGTGGAGTAGACAGAGAATCTAGTTCAGTATATATCTTTCAGGTAATTGCAACTTAATTGGATAATTTGGAATGAAGAGAAGAGGGACTTGGATTTTTGAAATATTCCACGGTGAGGCCAGTTCATGGCTCAAACTATTAGACTAGTTTGTTGCCGAGATTTGATTTGTTGGATCTTTTGCCGCTAAACAATTCATGCTTAGGTATCTAACACAGAGACCCTTTGACGGTCTTTCATCCTCAAAAATTTTAGAAAGTTTACTTCCCTCTACATGCTCGATATCGCAAATATTAATTTGCACGGTGAAATATATTTATATGATAGACCATTTATGAAAATTTCAACTTGAACTAAGGCAAAAAGTTTGAGAATGAAAGGTTTCGTATGCATTGCTCACACCGGTGCTCTTATTGTAGATATCCCCAAAGGCATCCGCTTTTTGCTTCAATAGATCGCGAAAACAAGAGCAGTTATTGATAGACTTCACTATGTTCAAAATGTTCCAATATAATGAGCATTTCGGAGATATAAACCTGGGGAACTAACATTGCTATCACTCTTATTTCGACGTGTTTTGCATAATTCAATCATCATATGCAAATTTGATAATTTCTAAGCATTCCGAATTATCTCAATTTATAAATTGCGCTAAATGAAACTACGTAGCATTTTTTATAATTCTCGACATTGACATTGAAAATACATTTCAATGTCAATTTCGAGAGAAATGAAGACATACATTACTGCCAATATGTAGAATACTCGGAGAATATTATGCCTGAAACTCCGCCGTTAAGTTATTTAAACTCCATACCCTATAAAACCTCATGAAATTTAATGAAAGTATCAATTTGGAAAGGTCAATAACAATGAAAAATAAATTCGCATTCATTCATATCGAATTCAAGAAATTACTCGTTTGTGTGAAAGGTAATGCGATTATTTTTAGCGTTTTGCGATTGTTTGGATAAAACGAAATCAACAAAATCACGTGCCTATATACAATTGATGAACTCTTGCCAGAGATTCAAATGCTATGAGAGAATTTAAAAGAGAGTTAACGATATACAAAATTATTGCGTCTTTTGGCGTGAATTCAACATTATTCGTTGTAAGTGCCAAAGTATCGAGAGAAATTATTGAAAGGCAGTCGAATTCTGAATAGACGACAATGATAATAATTCAATTATAAAGCGTTATATTTTTGCAATATTCGAAATATAAATTGTCGATATCTCGAAAGCTGATACAGAGAATTATGGCAATTCACTCGTGAATTCAAATCTTAATAAAATAAGTTTTATTCCAGCTAATTTCATGAAAAACTACAGCTAGGTAGCTTGGTAATAACATTCTAAGGTTTCTATTAATTAGGCATTATAAAGAAAAAAGTTGCATCATTTATCTTATTTGACCATTAATTCGTAGCATTTAAGTTAAGGCAATTAGTCAGTTATTGACTGTTTCTCCTAATTAATAAAAATATTAATCGTTGATAGAATATCAACACATTAGTATTCAAAATCGTACTCATTCGTTCTGAAAAAATCAAATTAAATGCGAATAAGAATACTAACTAGTAATCTCTTTGCACTTGTTTTCATAATGAAGGATGATGGATAATGAACTGTTTTTATTTTTGGAGGAGAATGAAATACCCACTATTTTAAGTATAACACTCGCAGTATCAATATCTTACCCAGGATTCGAACTAGGTGCCTTAAGAGCGTTACGCAACAGTATAGATTTACCAAAGGGTCGATGAATGATGAACTGAATTTGTTTTTAAAAATTAGGATTTTCAGCTTGATTGCCCATTGAATTTTTATAGTTGAAATTCATCAATGAACTAAACTAGAAATCAATGGAACAGCTCGATGAATATTAATATAGTTAAATCAAAAGCTATAAAATTTAATATAACACCTGAAATCATTGAAACGGATGATTGATTTTATGTACTTCGAGGAGATATTGAAAAATTTGTTCACTACAGAAATAGAAATTAATTCGAATAAAACTAAAGAGCCGAATTTCAAATCTAAATCATAAGTTCAGCGAGGAACAACCAAAATTTCGAAAGCAACATTTATGAATGACAATTTAAATTTACTTGAAACAACCAATGCTCAATTACCGATATTAAAATCCAATCTTCATTTCCTGTTGAGAATGAAGTAAGTAATGTTCTTCCATTAGTAGATTAGAAGTTTACAACCAGACAACGATATTAAGACAATCATTTGGTATTTTGTCACCATCGTCAAAATAAAATTGTACAGTTAATATATATTACTAGCAATTTGCATCAAGTTTATGAAATAATTTCAAGTCAATTTACAATGAGGAACAACACAATTGTATCAATGAACTTGACATTCTTCTTGGAAACACGTGAGGTTGATATAAATATCGAGAAAAATGATACATTTCGTATATATATATATATATATATATATATATATATATATATATATATATATATATATATATATATATATATATATATATATATATATACATATGTATATATACAATTTTCATTTCGAAATGGGTATCTTTGGACATACATAACATGTGTTCATGGCATTCAGCAGCGGCGCAAATGAATCCATTCACAAATTTTAAACGCCAACATAATTATGATGAAGGAATTTGCCACGATCGTTTTAATATCTACTCAGAAACAAAGTACTTTTAGTAGCTATGTTACAACTAGTGCCATCACGAGAGAGGCCGGCTAAAATACTATATTCGATCAAAATAGGTCAAAAAATTGCTGTATCTTTAGAAAATGCACACATTAGTTTAAAACTGAGCTGAACAAAATACACAAAATTATTAGTCGTTGGGTACAAAGGATATTGTAACAAGAAAAATATTATATGAAACATCATTTCAAATTTAAAACTTTTTCGTTGACAAATTTTTCAAATGTTGAACAAAGAATATTTATAATTTCAAAACAATAAAACAATATACGAGTTGTGATCTGAGAGTTGAGAATGATCCAGATAATTGAATTTAAAGATCCATATCCAGAAGAAATGGAACTTACTTATTGAAGAAACTCAAAATATGGATGAAAGATTTTAAACTGTGGTTTGAATTTTGAAGTGAATGCAATTCACCTGAGCAGTAAATATTTCAAATTACTACATAATAAATAAAACACCTTTTCACCAGCAATAATCAGAACTCAAATACTTTTTCCTCGACTCATCAAATTTTTATAGTTTCAAAAATTTCATAATCTTTTTTTAGGAAAATCAAGAAATATCAAAATGAAATTCATGGAAACGTAACTTGAGGAAAAATTATATGAAAAACCTATAACAGCTTAAACAGTGTTTTCAAATTGAAACTGAAAACAATTTTTGATGAGATTTCATTATCGAACAACTCAAAAACCTGTATTCAAAAAAATTTTGTTGATGTAAATAACATTCTTGAAAAATATCATGAATTTAAGTTTCACGAAATAAATTAAATCTATATTACTGAATAATTTTCTGAATCCAGTAGAATTTCAAGTAATGAAAGGAGAAGATAGAAAATAAGTAGCTAAAACGAATTAATAAATCTGTTGAACTCGTCTGTTAATTCAACGAAAAATTTTCATCCATTTCATGAATATAAAAGAGCAAGAATATTTCTCATTTAAATGAAATCGATTGATTCTTCGAACAAAAATTAAAAAAACTAAAAATGAAATAATTGAACCTGAAGTTTATCGAAACAATTCATTCATCGATATCTATTATAGCAGTTGAATTTCAATATACAAACTAAAATTAATTGAATCTTTAGTAACAAAAACTCCAGTCAAAGGAAGTAAGTATCACAAAAAAGTGAAAAAATTTCTAATAGAATCTCATTTAATCAAACAAAGGTGCATTCTTTTTGTGGGACTAGTTTGATAAGAACCAATTACCAATAAGCAGAATTGTTCGTACTACAGAAAGAATTAATTAAGACATGAATAAAACTAACAAACATCACAAGAGAAAATTCATGAAATTCCATTTGTAAGAAAACCTTAAACTCACCTTATTTAACAATGAAAATAAACCAAAATAAAACTACTTATTTCAACGAAGTTTCCCACTGGCTATTGACTTGAAGGGAGCAGGTATGAAACTACCTTGTCACTGTCTAACCTTTATGTGTATATATAATATATATACAAATATATATTTATGTGCAATAAGTATTCAAGAGCGATGCTAGACCGAACCACATTTGGTCTTCAGTTCAGCAAATCTCAGGTCAGGTTTAGAGGTCGTCGCAAGCGAATCGCAATGTCTACTATATTCTCCCACCCTGAATTTCAGAAAATACGTTCCTGTCGCATTTGCACCAACTAGTATCTGTGAGTTTAATCGCGAAATTGACGCTATATACATTACAGAATGAACTTTTTTGAAAAAATTGGAAAATACTTTCCAAAAGAAACAGCCCTCAATATCTTGAAAAGTACTGCATAATGTGACACGAATATTTTTCCTAAACTATGTTAATCAGTGCTGTGAAAAAATAATAACGACTTCTGACAGAATTTTACGAATATTGTTTTATCAATGTGATGTGTTGCCATCTATAATTTGCGGTCGAATTTACACGAATATTAATTTTTTTAATTCATTAACATTTAGTTTAGATGTAAGATTTTCCACAATGATAAGATCTGGTAATAGAATCAATTAAAATAAATTCTGCGTGTATCAGAAAATTGTAAACGTAACAACTATTTCTTTTTTTTTTGAATTCAAACTTTTGTATAGAGAATGCGGACTCATTATGACCAGAAAATTCGAAAAGAAACCTCTCATCATTTTATCGCTATTTAATCACTTAGATAAGTTTACTCGTATACGCATTGAAACATTTACAAAGCAAGAGTATGGTTATAATTCATGTAAAAACTAGGAATTAATAAAATCGAATATTACTGCTTTTACAAAGCAAGAAGATTTTGCTAACAAAATAATAACAATATTCAATACAATTCGCAAACAACTCAAGTCTGTTTATAATTAATCCTTTCCACTTATCACATAGATACATAAGTGAAAATTTGATAGATTATATCTTCAGTTCATATCATTACGATATCATCAAACTGGTTATTTTGAAAATTAGGCAAATATGTATACAAATCGACATTTATAATATCCGATAAGGTCTGTTGTGAATGCGATTGAGAACCCAATCGAATCTTTATCACGTAAAAACAACACCTTAACTGACATAATTATCAACATATGATTTCCGTCTGTTTCGGTTACACTATATTCGAAATTATCAGAATCAGGATATAAAACATTTCTTTTTAATATTATTTTGAATAGGATCGTACAGCACAGAAATGTAAACATCATCAATAACACAAGTTAACAACGTCAAATAAGTGAGCGTAAGCGAGACTTCTAAACGACATTTAGGCTATGAGCGTATAGGGCAAACCGGAAGTAACCCATTTAAATTTCTTTTTTATAAGCTTTTATAATATTTTAAAAAAATTTCTATAACTTTTACCGTTCTCGAGGTACTCGAGAATTCTATCAAACCAGTTCAAAATGAACCAAAAAATTTTAAATTTCGAGTGAACTTGAGGCTTTCAATTTGAAGAACTAATAATTTTTCAATTGAAAGTAATATTTGGGAACTGCTCTTCATTTCAATCAGAGTAAAATGCGCCACTGTGTATAACTGCAATATCGTTAAAATAAAACGCGATTTGATTGATTCCATATCTATCACGATAAAAGCTAGAAACAAATACGATTCATTTATTTTCAAATATGCACTGGTGATCGATTCTGTAACAAAAATTGGGCAAAATATTTGTCTCTTGGCTGATAAAAACGATTAAAATTATAACTATTATATATATATATATATATATATACTATAATTTATTATTTCATGAACTATCGAACTTTTGTCTTGTTCAGTGGCGTACCTAGAACATTGAGCGCAAATAATGATCCACCGACCGCCCCCTAAGATTGTTTATTCACATGGAAAAAATATAAAATTTGAGAACTTATTCGGATAAAATCAAAATTTTTTTAATCTTAATTAGCACTGTCACTGTAATTTCGGTTCAATTCTCTATCTTTTTTCAATAAAACCTTTTTTTAAGACAGAATATGTTTGTGTATTATTTTCGATTTTATCGAACAGCGAATATCACTTTGCTGTCCCCAAACCGCTGCACCGGAGCAACGCGCCCCCTTTCGCCCCTTGCTATGTCACTATTCTTGTTGAATGGAAATGAAAACGAAACGGGTTTCTTTTAAAATCAATACTTGGGTTTTAAAAAAAAATTACTACACTCACGTAAAACGACGCACGAGGAAAATCGGACCATGGATTTATGTTTGCATTCAGCAAATTAAACAACGATTTAGCCGAGTTTTCGAGGAAAAACCATCCCGTTAATTAAAAATTAAACGGAATCCGATGTGATGACTTGAACAGATGTCACTTTCCTCGACCACCTGCCCAGATGAAGCAGATTAGTGCTCAATTAGCTATCTCTTGTAAATTCCTTTGATTTCACCTATCGCAGGATTCCATCTTCGCTCAAACTTGGTCTCGTAATCTTATCTCCGAATCTCTGAAAAAAGCTCCAATGTATTTTAGACTAGGTACCATCAGGACGACAAGAGGCCTCGGTAGCCCAGCGGTAAGGTGAACTGCCTTCTGCCGTTTGTATACCGAGGATTGTGGGTTCGATTCCCACCGCGCTCTTGGGTGTTGTATATGTCCAGTTTTCAGTGGTTAATAATAATTAAAAATGTTGGGTAATGTACTCAGATTACAAGCCCATTGGCCGTTCGGAACCGGCGTTAAACTGTAGGTCCCTCGAGTTAAAAAAAAAAAAAAAAATCAGGACGACAACGTAGCATTTTCACATACACTCCATATTATACAAACGAAGATTTGTAGTCAAAAATTCGTTTGCGATTTCATCCAATGGTTAGGATCATTTTCCATGGTAGTTATATTGTTCAAATACCTACAAGTTCACCACTGCTCTGATGTGATAACGATTGTCGATTAGATGTCCGACGAGGACCTTCGATCGAACGAAGGACATATTAAACATGTGCGACTTTTATATAGTGAAATTACTTTTACCAAATAAATATTTGGTTCCCAAATTTTTAGAAATTCGTCACAAATTTCTACAAAATATTGAGGATTTTCTGGTAGCAGTTTGTTATATTATAATGCCTTAAGGCAACACATCATTCCTTGTTGACTCGTCTTCCATAAGTACCTATTCAATAAATTTTTCATTGCGTCACACTTTAATTGAATTTAATTTCTTCGGCAAATATTTCAAACAGTTTTGAGTCGGAATTAATTAAAGAAAAGCTATTCTAGTGCTCGCTCCCTTACTTTTTGAGTAGTACAAGAAAGTGTTCAATGCAAATTTAAACATTCCGGAATTTTTAATCGAAAATTATGAATTTCCGTTCAAAATATTTATATCTTTCAACAATAATCACCGGATTAACTGAAAAAGTATAATTTAAACTAATAACTTTATACGATTACCGAAAATCATTCAATGAATTTATTATCAAAGTAACGAACGCCATATCAGTTCCAATTTAAAGCGAATCGATAGGAATTGAATATTTCTTTAAATGATAGATAACATTTTGTTCTCATCATTCATTGATTTTTCACCAATGTGAAAAGCTCAGTCAGAATAGAAGAATCTTTCTCGATGATAGCTCACGAAGGCCAAAACGTTCAACAATCATTTCACAAAGATGCGTATTCAAATGCTAAATATATTTTAACCAATTGTTAAAGTGCTTCCTTATAAACAATATATCCGTGGCTCACGGTACTACAACATCCATAATAAAATAGTCGCGTTAGTTCCCTTAATCAGATTATAAATGAATGGAATATAATATGTCTATATTATTAACATAGGGCCGTTGAATTGCTTATTAGGTTAGTGGAATGAATTTAGAGATCATCTTCTCAATTATTCGCTTTCCGTCAGCAAATTACATTCAAAAGCGAGCGTTTATAGATGGAGTGGAATACTCAACAACCGGACAAACAATTAGAAAAAACCATAAAATGATAATACGTATTCTACGATCATATCGTTCCAATTATCAGGAAAACTGCATGGTTATGGAAATTGAATAACTGATTTATATCAGAATAATTGTATTCTAAAAAGTTTACTTTACTATGTTCATTATCACAAAAATTATTCACTGTTATTGCAATTTCGGTCACACGATCATCATCTGCATATCTGACAGTAACAAGAAATTAAAATATATTCTGGGCACATAAAACCTGTCTGCAGCTGTGTCAATACTGTACGATGAGATATTTCAGCAGCCCTCTGGTCTGGTTAGTTGTTTATTCATTCGAATATATATATATATATATATATATATATATATATATATATATATATATATATAATATATATATATATATATATTATATATATATATATATATATATATAATATATATAAATAAATATATATATATCAGGGGCGGCTAGTCAAAGGAGGCTAAGGAGGCTAAGCCTCCCCAAAAATATTCCGTGTATCACTAATATATATATTATATTGAATAGTCAGCATTCAGCATATTCATATTAATCAAAATCATATTATTTTATGCACCTACCTTCCTTTCAACCTACATTATATAATATAATTTATTAATTAAGATAGAAGGTATTTACATTTACTGCATTTCATTCATATCAAGATTTGTGGCAACGCTGCGTAATGCTTAGAAAGGTATATTCTCTACGTTTATTCTGCCTGCCACCTAAAAGCACACTCAACCCACTCTAAAACATAATACGTTATTGTAATAGTAAACCAAAACACATGTAAATGGCAACACGGAAAGGAACCCAGATTCATACAAAAACGACCAATAACACTACAAAATTTCGCATGACGTCGAGTTATTTTCGTTGGAATTCGTAATGTGTCGTAATTCGCGCTAATGGCCGCCATCCCGCCAGTCCGCCAGAAAGAGTTCGCGTATTGTGTAAAAATGAGTTTCTTTACTGAAATTAATTTCAAAAATTTCAATGGTGACTTAGAGGAATATTTGTTATCCCATAACTTTAGTGCTCTAAGTTATGAGGATAAAGTTTTGATAAAATCAGTGAGACCTACCCCTGAATTAAAGAATTTGGTGCAACGTAACAGTAAACAAAACCGCGGTTTCAATACAAAGAATTACGAGAGGAATCCTTGCCTAACCGGATCACAGGTAAAAAATAAATTATTTTGTTGGCAGTGTTTACTTTTTACTAGTGAAAATGTCTCTGTTTGGGGCCGCTTAGGATTTGAGGATTTAATTCTATACCTAGTTGAAAGTGAGGAATTTTTCACCGATAAAGTAACTTTAAATACAGCACGCGGATTAATATCTTACTTACAAGATAAGGAATTTATATATTTTTTAAACATCTTTAAATTAATTTTTGAACAAAACAGAAATAGTTTTCCAAATCGTACAGCACAACTTTTCAGAAGTAATTTACTCACGAAATCGGCTCAAGTTTCTTTTGGAAAAAATTTCAGAATTTCGTGCAGAAGTTTATTTTAAAAAACTATTTTCTGTATTTCAAACTACTGATGATACGACTCAATTTAGCCCAAAACGAAAGAAATTCAGTTACGCAGATATGGAGCTTCACTATAAGCAAATATTTTATGAAATTTTGGATACTATTAGGGGTCAAAATAGAAATAAGGTTCTCTGATTTGAAAGAACTGTATTTCTTCGACTTACTCAATAAAAAATTTGTTCACCGGATTTTCGGCTAATTTTCCAGATAACCTTTTGGAAAATTTATGTCAAAAATATACTTTTTTTGATAAGGTGGCCATAAATTGTGAACTGTGTGTTGTTTATAATGACAATGAAATTTTTGGTCTAAATGAAAATCATGTGTGGTATATTAAATATCGTTTAGATAATGATTTGAATCAAGAATTACCCCAAGTTTATAAACTCTTATGTCTAATTGTTTCTATCCCGGTGACATCGGCTTCCGTAGAGCGCTCGTTTTCCACTCTTAAGAGAATTAAAACTTATTTACGAAATTCAATGAGCCAGGATCGTTTGAAAAATATTAGTTTGTTGTCTATTGAAAAGGAATTGGTAAAACTTTTGGCGAAAGACAAAAACTTTTATGAGGATATTATAGATCATTTTGCTAACGTTAAAGATCGCAGAATCCTGCTAATCTTCAAAAATATATAATAACTTTTTATTTGCTCTCACCAGCTGTTAAAAAATTCGTTAAGTAGGTAGGTAGGTACCTATTATGTGAAAGAAAAAATTTGATGAATAGATGAATTGATTAATTGGCTGAGAAGAATTTTTGTGAATATTGTAAATAGGAGTTGTAGGTCTCAAGGTAGACACTCGAAAGTGAAAACAAATTAATAGCTTAGGGTGCTTCTTTTACTTTGATTTTCTTTAAATTATATTGACCTTGAAATCCTAAAAATTTTCGCCTATGGTGTATTTTTAACACCTCTTGTAGCCTCCTCAAACCAAAACCTCACGAGCCGCCACTGATAATAATAATAATAATCTTTATTTTCAACAATCCCTGCGACACCCTCCCAATTTGGAAGTGTGTAGCACTGAAATGAAAAAAGTCAAAATGCAAAGCTACAAACAGAATACATTAACAATCACATCAATTACATATCTGTTGCAACTAAAATATTCGAATTAAGTAAATATAATTATTGTTTTTTACAGAAAATTTCAAACTCTTGTAGGTTATATGGTTCACATCTTAAGATAAAGCAGTAAATAGTTTTCTTAAAAGTCTTGTATTCTTTGATTTTTTGTATAGACTTTGGAAGTGCATTATATACCCTCAATGCTGCATACTGTGGATGTTTTTCTCGTAATGTAGAACGGTGAATAGGATAGAAATAAGTATGGACTTGTCTACTTCTATTCCCATTCCTGTATTCATCAAAGTAGTGACTATTCTTTTGGAGAAATAGGAGAAGTCTATAAATATACAGTCCATATACAGTCAGTATGTTATTTTGTCTGAATAAAGTTCTGCACGATTCCCTAAATCCCTTTCCTAAAATTGTGCGTAATGCCCACTTCTGTAGGATAAAAATTTTTTCCATATAAGATGACCCACCCCAAAAAATGATGCAATACGACATGACAGACTGGAAATTTGCATAGTAGACAATCTTCATCACATCTATTGCAACTTGCTTGTTCAATATATTGAGTGTATATATCACAGAACACAGCTTTCCCTTCAATTTGTCAATATGGGGATACCACCTCAACATGCTGTCAACTGTAGCCCCCAAAAACCTTGCCTGTTGTCCAACATTTATTTTTTGGTCCCCATAATACAATGCATCTGGTGACACCCAGCTTGTTCTTTTGGTACTGAAGAATATACATTCAGTTTTCTGTATATTCATTACAAGTTTATTATTAATGCACCATTCCTCCACATTGCCCATAATAGACTCCAAGGCAAGAGTAGAGGAGTAGACATTTGCAGTACGTATCAAAATGTTTGTATCATCCGCATATATAATTGGTTGACAGTTTTGTCTTGGTAAGTATTTTGTTATATCGTTTATATAAATGATAAATAATAGTGGCCCCAGAATGCTGCCCTGAGTACCCCCACAGTTGATATCATCTCATCTGAAGAATATGTGACTCCCTTCACAATAACAGAAACTTTCTGTTTTGCGATTTGTGAGATAGCTTTTTATAAGGTCAAGTTGTTTACCCCTTATTCCAGATAATTCCATTTTGGAAAGTAATATTTTATGGCATACAGAGTCAAAAAGCTTTAGACAGGTCAAGGAAACAGTGCAGCTGGAACCTCACCTTTTTCCAATGCTACTACAATAGCACATGTTAGTTCGAAAATAGCAGTTTCGGTATTTTTGCCGCTTACAAATCCATGTTGACTGTTTTGAATAACACTGAACTTCTTAAAGAATTTGAGCATTCTGTTTGCTAAAATTTTCTCGAAGATTTTGGAGAATGAACTCATTAAAACTGATTGGTCGGTAGTTCCCTAGTTCAGTGGAATCACCTTTTTTATGAATAGGTCTAATAACTGCTATCTTTAGTGGATCTGGAAAAATACCTTCTTTGAAAGATAGGTTCATTATATGAGTCAGAGTTGGACCTACTATATGAATACATCTTTTTATAACATTCATGGGAATTCCATCATATCCACTCGAGTAATTGTTTTTCATTGACATAACTGCCGTAGTAATCTCACATTCTTCAATGTCAAAAACATAAAATGATTTTTGAAGAGGTGTAAAGTTATGACTGTGACTATCATTTGGTGGCAGATTATCATCCGGTGAGAAAGCCACATTATTAAAAAATTTATTAAAATTATTTACAAGTTTGTGAAGATCATCATGATTCATATCCTTAAAATTTTCCTTTGGTTTCTTTTTTGGTGAGTTTATTAACAACCTGCCAGGTTGCTTTTGATTTATTTTCTGCATTTTGTATAGTTGCACTGTAATGTTGTTTTTTAAACTTAGAAATGTATGAATCATATTTTTTCTTATATGACTTATAATCATTTTTGAATTCATGTCTTACTTGAGATATAGTGAAAATTTTATCCAAGATATTTTTCATACTTCGAATCTGAGGAACGCTTCTGAAGGTGTTCTCACGATCTTTCTTGATAACACACCTAAGGGGAAATATTTCATTAAAACTACTTTCAAAGTTTACTGAAAAGTAATCCCACATATTTTCAATATCTGACTTATCATAATTGTAGATCTCATTCCAATTTGTTTCTGTTAGTTTAAGTAGAAATTCTTGTATTGTTTTTTCATTTATTTTTCTTATCCAAGCTCTATTATACTTTGTATACACATTTTCATTTTCAAATGTGAATATTAAAGCCTTGTGATCTGATATGTGATTTTCGATGATATTAGTGGAGCCCTCCAAATTTGTTATGAGATTATCCAAAAAGATATATATATATATATATATATATATATATATATATATATATATATATATATATATATATATATATATATATATATATATTATATTATCACGTTATTCGACAAGAAGAATTATGGCTAAAATATTTGATTTTGTTAAACTTTTTTCTCACAATAAATGAAAACATATCTGAACGAGTCTATAATGCCATCCCATCTTTAACACCTGAACAAATCAGGGCAGCACTTGCAACAGGAGTCTACAGAAGAATCCAGAAATGCTCGGAACAAAATGACAATACAGTTGAAAGCGTTTTTTCGATGTATTTTTTAGTTTGTGTATTGACAGTTATTGTACATTGTAATTCCAATGGCTACAACAAAGCTTTTGCTCCTGACAATCATGATTTGTACCAAAAAATTCTTTTTCAAGAAAAATGTGAATACCTAACTTGAAATCTATCATTTTTAGCTACAGGACAATTTCATGTGTATCGAAAGAAAGTTTTGTCCCGAGTTAATTTCTTAAATAAAAAATTTTCCATAATTTATGAAGACCCTGTAAATTATAGTGAAAAGTGATTATGACACTTTTATAAGTTCCACCAAAATATCATTGTTTTACGTCAAAAAGTCACTGAAATTTGCATCTCAGTGTCTATTTTATCCCCTTGAATGTAAAATTTTTTTTGCCATTTTAAAGAAGGAAGTTGGTAGCTACTTCCGGTATAACCGGAAGTAGTAGAAAACTTTTACTTTCTCAATAAGGCTAATTGACCCATTGACCCTTTGAAAGAAAGAAGCTTTACATACATACATATATAAATATATATATATATATATATATATTTATATATATATATACATATATATATATACATATATATAATATATACATATATATATATATATATATATATATATATATATATATATATATATATATATATATATATATATATATATATATATACATATGGATGAGAATATAGGTATACAGATTAGAATAAATGTGTATTTTATATTACCTTCTGAATTCTAAATCATAGGGTTTCAACTGGGTATTAGAGATATGAACTATCCATGGTGACTTGAAGTTATCCCCGCATTGCAAATAAAACATTTTCATGAGGTAATACAATCAGTTTACTGAAACCTCAACTCATATTCAAAATATGATTCCTCCAAACTCTGAACATCTACCAATTCTAATGGAAACGCATATCTTCCACATATTTCCAGTATGATAATGGTTCCAAATCAGCCGGCAGAATAGGATCATCTGCTGAACGGATAATGGTGGATGTTGGGTTGCAAAGTTTCATTAGAAACTAACTATTTTTTGGCTCAGATCTGCTTGTACCTGAAATATAATAAGAGAAGTTATGCTGGTCTGCAATACTTTATAACTCTCAATAGATACCACAGATTCTGAGATGCTAAATGATTAATGAAAACAAAAAAAATACCTATTCTAGAAATGCAAATTATTTTCCACTCATGTATAATAATTCCCATTTGAGAGAACGAAAATCGTAATTTGCTATCGGATAAATAGAAAGGTACAGAAATGCAAGTGGATAAAAATATCGGATAATTTACGTTACCTTAGCAACGATAGCAATTATTCGTTTAGCAAGCGTTGCATCAGTTTGACAATAATTATTGTGAATGTCGAAAACAGAATTAAACAACAAATACCTAATATTCCAGTCAATATGTTGAGATTTGGAAATATTTGCGAGGCAGAAATAATAAGGGAGATCGAAAAATCAACTCCTGAAAATACAAAAAAAAGTCATTCTTCCATTTGGAATCAATTTAGCGAATTTTGTAAACAACGAAACTTCAATTTGGAAACCGAACAGTCGGTGGAAAATGTTGCAGAAATATTGATGGACTGGGGCTTTAATATGAAGAAACAGAATGGGAAAGATTATGAAGAATACGTGGTGAAAACAATGTGGAACACAACCGCGAAAATGTTGCAAACCATGTATTTCGAAAAATTTAATGTTACTTTCAACCCTTTCACTGATTTGGCATTTAAGAAATCCCGTGATGCACGTAACTTTAAACGAAAAAACTTACAAGGTAATTTAGAAAAGCGTAAAAATAGTTCAGTAGCATTAACTAAAAGTGAAATTGTTAAAGTGGCATTAATATGGGATGAAAATAGTCCCATAAGTCTTTTAAAAAGATATTTTCATATAGCTGCATATGAGTTAGCTTGGCGAGGAGGCGAAGCTGCAATTTGTAAAGTACACTATTTTAGAGAAGAAAAATCAAATATAGGTGATTTAACTGGTCGCATTGAATATAATACAGTTTTTTCCTAAACCTGTCAGGGTGGCTCAAGCAAGTGCTGCCATAGTAAATGGCTAATAAAAAACATAAAAAACCCTAGCATATGCCCAGTAACATTGTTTTATAAAATATTATCACATAGACCGAACCATATGACAACTGATAGATTATTTATACCTAACTCCCAATCCGTTGTGAAAAAATAATTCATCAAGAAGTTGGTACAAAAATATTCCTATAGGAGTCAACGAAATTCTTAAGTGGACGAAAATTTCAGCTGAAAAAATTGGACTGGATACACAGAATAAAAAATTTCTAATCATTCTCATCGCTCAAGCGCCGTGTCAACTTTAGCTAAAGCAAGTATTAATGAACAAGAATTAATTAAAATAACTGGACATTCCTCTTCCAATTCTATAAAGCCCTATTTACAACTTGATAATGAGCATCATTCGCATCTTGTAACAAATCTCCGAGATAAAACTTTGGATACCTACCTAATGAATTAGCCACAGTGTCAACAACATCCAAGTCAATGTCAAAAACAAAATCTCTGCATCAGTAAAGGAGAAATTGTCCACTGAACCAATTGTATATTATAATAATTGTATTTTTAACAATTGTTCTTTCTAAACATTATTCTTCTACTTATTGCTCTTTTAGTTTGTTAAATAAAGTTTAATTGAATTGAATTCTCTATTTTGTTTCCTTATCTTTAGTTTGTTCATTATGATAAGTAGGTAATTAAGGTAAAGGGACCTCGGTCCTCATTCTTTTCAATGTCTAATAATAACAAAAATTGATGGAATTGTCTTATCAAATACCACGCGAGCTCAGAGATTTAGCAGGATATTTTTTGTGGTTGTTTTCTCATACTTTAATTGGCAATTTAACTGGATCTGTTCAGAGGTGTCAGAACAGCTCTCGTTAAATTGCCAATGAAAGTAAGTATTCGAAAACAACCACGAACAAATATCTGGCTAAATCTGAGCTCTAGTAGTATTACCCCCGATAATATATTATATTTTATTAACGCCCAATAAATCTCATTCAACATGTGAAAAATACATACCTATGATTACTCTAAAATCTCCTCTAAAATACAAAGAGTGACTGAAAATTTATATTCTGAAACCAAATAATTGACTATTATAATGTAAATACGCCACTGTATTCAACCTTTTCATTTGAATTCGTATCGTACCGGTATCAGCAATCAAACATAACCTGAAAATCACTCGTTTTCCTTGACTCCCAGAAAAGTGATTATCTCGACCATAGGTTATACTACTTTTCTGTATGTAATAAACATTTAGCATTTTTTCCAAAAAGAAGCGCTACTTCATAATTTCAATCCTACGCATACATTTTTCAAACACCTCCACGCACGACATACTTGGCCTACATTGATATTATTTCGTTCGTCTGAAAGGATTCGCAATTTCAGTTTCACACGAAATAGCAAATCGAGTCCCTGCTCTAAAAAAAACATTGTGGGTTCAACAGTTTTATTCAAATTCGAATTTACATACATGAATGTTATGGAGTATTGGGTATGTTATTATAGGCCAAGCTACAGAGATTTTTTCATGTAAAAAGTGTTAGAAGAAAACCAGCTCCGCCATTGTGTGTAAAATAGTTCCACATGATATAGTGATATGTTTTTCACTCGACTTTATTATTTATGTCTTTCTTATTAACAATTTTATGCAAAAAAACTATGCATCGGACAGTTCCTGATCTTCGCAAAAACGAAGTTCATATCAATAGCTAATACTGGCCGGAGGATCTACGGTACAACTCAAAAAATAACCGAGTTATGAACTTTTGAAAAACTGCATTTTGGACTGATCGAGTCGTCCGATCTCTCATTTTTTTCTTTTCATTTTCTACAATAAGTCTATTGACATCATCACGATTACTCTGATGCGATTTTTTGCATAAAATTAAAGACATAAATAATAAAGTCGAGTGAAAAACATATCACTATATCATGTGGAACTATTTTACACACAATGGCGGAGCTGGTTTTCTTCTAACACTTTTTGCACAAAATGCTCACTCTAAATCTCTGTAGCTTGGCCTATTATGCTTATTCTCATTCTTACATACGAATTAGTGAATGTATGTGTTGAAATAAACAATTAATAGTTATAAATAAATAATTAAAAAAGGAATACTCAAAATTTAAATAATTATTTTATTTTGGGCCAAATAATTGATAAATTAACATTTTTATTGTTTACAACGTGTTTTCAAATAATAACTAAGTTATTACTATCATTAAATTTAATGTTATATTAATTTGGTATTTTTTTTACAGCTTTTCAGTGAAGCTCTTTGGTCAGACTTTGTGATAAAGTCCAAACATTCCATACAATGCTTGTTATAGTTTATTCTCATACGTACGTATAACTCAGCGTTTATCATTGGAATACGCAAATTATTTCTCTCCTCAGTTCATAAGTTATTCGCATGATTGAAAAAATTCACTCAACAAAAACATTAGTCATTGACTATATACCTTAAAAACGGTCTTCATCAATTCACTAGATTCAATTATCTGACAATAGGGATATCCATAAAGTTCTTGATTTAGAAAATTAAATTATTTTCAATACAAAAATAATTTTTTTTACAAAATTCCAATGTTTGAAATTAAAATGGGGAGTCGGGAGAAATAGTACGACTTCAGGACTCTACCATCAAATCGAGAGAGGTGGCAATCCTAAAAGCTTGACAGGAATAAATATATATTTTAACTATCTTGAAATAGACAGAATATTAAATACATTGAGGAGCAGAAAAATGGGAAAGCTATTATTTTTCTTATTTAACAATAAAAATGGAGAAAAGGTAATAATAATGAAGTGAAAACCACAAAATTCAAACACCTAAAACAGGCTTTAATATTCAGTATGGCGTCCACTATCCTTAATTATTGCTAACATACAGAGTGAAAGTTCACTAATAATGTGAGAAATTGCAATCTACATTCTACATTCTCCGTCTTGAAGAGCTACACTAAGGACTGAGATCGTCGTTTATTGTGATGGCAATGCCTGACATGTCTTAAACATGTTCTATAAAGGATTGGAACAGTAGAGCAAGAGCATGCTTGTCAACCTTCTTTGATTTATGTCACCGAATTTGTCATTATCCTGCATCACACAAATGGAACCGTTTGATAGGTCAGAAATTATTCAATGACACGTTGTGCAGTTAGCGAATTTGTTGAACTATTCCTATCAGAATTATTTTTATTCCGGGAAATAAAGATTCTGTTTCGCGCGGCGGTGGATCAGCGTTATGAAATGACGTGCAACGAGCTTCACAATGTAATAAATTTTTGTTTTATTCAGTACTTTCCACTTTAGACTCTTCTATTCCGTATTTCTGTAGTCAATTCATTTAATTTTGGTTTATAGTTGAGAATAAACTTGCTTCAATTGGTTTTATCAATCAACATAGTTTCGAAAATAGTTATCCATAATTATTAATAGGTAGTTTAATGTTAACCCACTTGTGGGTTTCTGTCTGTAAAGGTTTATAATTATTGTTGAATTTGTTTATTAAGAGCAACACTTGAATAATCATGTCGATAAAAAAAGGGGGCATTTGTTTTTTCGTGTTTTTTAATAACACTGATTTTTCTATTGAAACTTCATAAATTCAAATCAAAAATGACTCGCTCGATCATAAATGAATGCATGAAGGTGCAGTCTTATTTACGAATACTGTTGAACTTATCAAGGTTATAAAAATGCAGGATGGTTTCACAATGGCATAATAAAAAAAAAATCTGGACTGTAACTGTGCAGGAAACAAAACAACAATAATTTCAATAAAAGTGTGAATTTATTGAAATTACATAAGCGCGATTACCACAGTAATTAGCTTAAATTGCAACTATAGATCCATGGTACATTAGGCTGAATAACAGATGCAAAGATTGTACGCAATTAACTCATATAAAGTACTTCTGTTCTTCGTTCAAATTCTGATTCTGATGGAGCTGTCTAGTTGGCCTGGACAAGCCGATCATTCTTCAACGAAAATAGAAAGTTATTCAAAATCAGCTAAGCACTGGCGAATCCTGAACGAAGTTTTGGGGAATTTCTCATGGAATGGTTTCAAAAATTCTTCCAACATGACAGACACCAGAAGTTAAATTTTTTCAAAAATTATCTAGTGCGCCTGAGTGCTGGCAAATTTATCTTCAGACAAAAGTGAACTATGGGCAATAAAATTATAAGATCGCAATTAAAAGCAGAGAGCAGATTGCCAAATATTGCTAGTAAGGTTTCCATATTCACATGAGAAACACTAAATATTATTTGAAGCTGACCATAAGCAAACGAATTCATGAGAACATAGAAAATCGATAATTTAAGGCTAGAAATTTCAATTCAATTTACCTGTTAATTCTACTTCTTAAAATTTTCAGTACATATGCACAAACAATTAAGAATAATGGGAAACTTATCAAGAAATAAAAATGACAAAATAGAAGTGTAATATTATGCAACTTCTCCCCTAAAACAAAAAATATAGGTAGTATAAAATTAACAACAAAAAAATGATCAATAATTTTTTTGTTGTTTAGGTTTATATTGAAGAAAAATGAAACAATAATTATCATCAATGAACACATATTTATTCTAGTAATCAGAAATCTGATTATAGAAGGAATATTTAAGTTTTGTCGAATCAAAATTAAAAACAAATTTTCTTCTATAGAGAATTTCAGTATTAAACTAATGGTATGTACTGTGTATATATCAGCATAATGACAGTATCACCCTTTGGTCCCTACTATTTATATTTTTTATTAAGATTGCTGCAGAGGATTGTAGATATAAGTTATGCAGAGATTCCGTACTACGTAGATTTTGTCTTGTGTTTATATGTTCAAATACTCTACAGATTTACTTTACAAAAATAATATGAAATTTCAGAGAAATCATATACAGAGTGTACTTTATTGGATATGAAACAATTCCTCAAACTTTTATGAAGCCGGCCCTGGAAATATCTATTCTGAATACATCAGTAGGGTGCTTAGCATGAATACATTATTTTATGAAACAAAGAGAATAATCATTGAAAAGATATGATGAAATATTGTTTAGGTCAAAATCTATAAATCACCATGTACAGTGTGTCCAATTTTCGATACTTTTGAATGGTATCTCCGTTATTTTTGAAGATAGAGGGTTGCAGTTTTCGCGACACTGTGCTTCTTTTCCGTAAAACTGAAGATGCTGTCAACAGAATTTTAATAGCCCTTTTAGTTTTTAATATACAGGGCATTTTTGAAAATGTTGCATTTTGGGATCCCCGTCGTATCGCCGTTATACTTCATCTTATCGAAAAGGTAATACAACATTCTTATAAATTTTTTTCCGTAGAATGCAGTGGTGTAGATAATTTTTGTTACATATTTACAATTTTCGAGTTATAAAGCAAACTTATGTTTTTTTAAATGGAATGCCCTGTATATTTATAGACTATGAAATTTGTCTTTCTTTTACCTTTTCAAAAATATATGATAGTATAAACTTTTTCTCAGAAACGCGCAAATAAATGACAATTTCCTAAAATTAAATACATAAATCAATAGAAGGCCATGGATAACAACAATGAACAAAAAAAAGTTACATATTAATAACGAAGAATTAGAAACCTTGCATATATAGGTATCTTTTACTTAAAAAATAAATATTGATCTTTTTTCTATCATTAAGTTTGTGTCAACAGTTTTGTAGCGTGAAGTAGCAATATTACAAACACAAATAAATAACATTATTGAAAAAAAATTGAAGGTGATGTTCAAATTGACGACCATTTTTTCTGATGCAAAATTGGCATATCTTTGAATAGCGTTTAAAAGAACCTTTGTTCTCATTCGCAGATTTCGAAAGACTAAATTGCCTCTCGAAGTTCTGCAATGCTGTCAGTGTTTGGCACGCCAATTTCAAGGACAAAGGTGTTGCTTCTATATATCCCAAAGTATCTATCTCTCTTATTTCCCTGTTCTCTTTGTTGTATATTTTAGCACGCGGGTGAACGAATGATCCGTGCTCAACAAAATTTGCTCTTAAACGAGCAAATATCTGAAAAAACGGTTGCCTTCTTTCTGAATATCTAACAAGAAAAGAATTAAAATGATAATAGAGATTTTTATAGCCATTATAGCATACTTACCTTAGGAAATATAATTCCGAAGCTTCTTCAGAAATTTCATTACTCTCTATAAAACATACCAGCATATCATATTTTTCATAATTTCCATACTCTGCATTATTCAAAGACATTGATTAATATCAATTAAATAATAATACCAAAAGAACGAAAATAAACACCTTTATAAACCAAAAGTCGATCCAAAAACCGATGATATTGGTTAGACATTTATTTTTGTTTCTTGTCGTGAACAATATCCATGGCCTGCTATTAAATTATGCATTTAATTTCAGAAAATTGTCATTCATTTGCGCGTCTCTGATAAAAGGTTTATACTGTCATATATTTTTGAAAAGGTAAAAAAAAAGGACAAATTTCATAGTCTATAAATATACAGGATATTCCATTTAAAAAAACATAAGTTCACTTTATAACTCGAAAATAGTAAATATGTAGCAAAAATTATCTACACCACTGCATTCTATGGAAAAAAATCTATAAGAATGTTGTATTACCTTTTCAAAAAGATGAAGGATAACGGCGATACGACGGGGATACCAAAATGCAACATTTTCAAAAATGCCCTGTATCTTAAGAACTGAAAGGGCTATTGAATTTCTGTTGATGGCATCTTCAGTTTCACGAAAAAGTAGCACAGTGTTGCGAAAACAGCAACCCTCTATCTTCAAAAATAACGGAGATACCATTCAAAAGTATCGAAAATTGGACACACTGTACATTATTGAAGAAAATAAATCACTTTCTTCAAAAGTCATTTCATAATCTTCCGAGTTGCTCCTACATATGGTAGAAGTAGGTACAGTTTCTCCTGACTCACTCTGTATATATCATAATAGAGTATTTCAAAAACAAGGTAAACTTGATCACTTTATTTTGAGCCTTACATAATGGAAGAGTTTCATCAGTCACTATCATAGAACATTGCTATAATTTCTGTATGTTGTATGAAATGTGTTCCTTTTGTTGTGTGGTAATTAATATTTATTTTATATTAAAGTCAATTAAAAAAAATTACCTATCTATATATTCAAGTCAACACAGAGCAATTTAGCTATTTTGTGAAATGGTATTGCTTTCTCAGACTATATGTCAAATCATTAGCATCCTGTTCTACAGACAAATGGATCAAATCGCAATGAGGTATCTATATTCACTACTCTTCTGAATAATCCTACACATAATGTTCTTCTAGTCGTATGTGTTGTAGTGTATGTTATCTGGAGACTGAGGAGTGGCCCTATTTGTCTTGAACCAGAGGTTAAATCTTCGAAGAACAGAATAGCAGCCATTACTATAAGTTCTAGTGGATTTATCTAATCATTCCTGTCTTTCCAAATTTGAGATATTTAACCTAAAATGCAAGAATTATATGGTTTAGATCATTGAGAAGAGGATAATTCTACTACTCCGTTTTTTGCAATGCTACATATAAACACTTATTAGTACTTTCAACTTAGAAACACTTATATGGTTCCAAGTTGAAAATCAACCATAGTGATTTGGATACATGAAATAATAAACTGCGAAAAAAAACAAACAGTGAAAAACTGAACACAATTTATATTATGTTGAAAATTTCAAATCTAATTACAGATCTATTCCTTGAAATATAGACGTGTAGCATCTTAGCTCTCGGCTAGTGAAATTATTCTAAGACTTATTATGTGAATAATATTTTTATATAAAAAACCTTAGTGCCAAAATTTGCAAGAGACTAGGTAACCTAACTTGCAAACCATAAGCACTAATAAGAAAAACTTGTGTTCATTTTTGGTAAATAATAAAGATAGACAGCATGTGTATATCAAATCCACTGTGGTAATTGTGACACATTTTACAAAGCCAAACTGGACATAACATTAGACACTCCCATACTATACAATAGAAATTGCACTGCAATTTCCAAAACACTGCATCAGAAACAATCACTTCATAGATTTAAAATCTTCGAAATGATAACATGCAGGTACCAAAGGAAAGAAATTTGACTTCCTAGAAGCAACACATCAACAAGTATTGTGTGATACAGATGTACTAAAATTTTATTATACAACCTTTTTGGAGTTTAGAGACTTTTTTTCCTATATGTTAATAATTTTTTAAAGAGCCAAGTTATAAGTAAATTTGTAGATAATATTTATTCCAAAAATTATGTATTAGGAAAAATAAAACTTTTATAAGCTATGAAACATGTATTTTTTATGATCTGTGCTGTGCGCTGGATTGTTATATTTGTTTGGCTATTAAAATATTGCAGTTAGTGTTTCTATATGTATTAAACTATTCAAGAGCTACAAGTATGCTTCTACTGAGCTGCAGGTTGCAGATCCCTAGTAGTTTTGATTTTGATTTTTGATTTTGTATAAGCTATAGGGGAACGTTATGGAGTTTAAGATTACTTTATTTTGATTTTGATTTGGAGATAAAAATATTATGTAGTAAATATGATATAACTAATATTCCAATTACCTAGATTCAATTAGGATATGAGAAAAATATGAATATATATATATATATATATATATATATATATATATATATATATATATGTATATATATATATATATATATATATATATATATATATTATATATATATATAATAAATTTTGTCTGAAAAATAAAATATTAAAATTAAGGGGTGGACCACCCTTAATATTTAGGGGGATTAAAAATAGATGTTAGCCGATTCTCAGACCTACCCGATATACACACAAAATTTCATTAGAATCGGTGGGGCCATTTCGGAGGAGTTCAACTTCTAACACCGTGACAAGATAATTTTATATATTAGATATATGCATACATACATATATATATATATATATATATATATATATATATATATATATATATATATATATATATATATATATATATATATATATATATATATATATATATATATATATATATATATAAATATATATATATATATATATATATATATATATATATATATATATATATACATATATATATATATATTTGAATGTACGTGCTGTTGATAATTCCTGGCTTTGATCTTATATAAGTTAACATAATAAAATAACAATAAGAATGAATGATGGTCTAGTTAACTGTTCAACATTCGGACTTTCGAATCCTTAACTAACTATCTTATTAAAGTCCAAATTTAGTAACAGATTCATATTTCAACCTATATCACACGCTTATAAAATTTTGTTATTGCCTAGAATCTAGATATGATCTAAACTCTAGATTATGAATTTCCACAATCAGTGGTAATCAAGTAATGTTTTTACTTCTTTTAATTGCATGTTTTCAATTACTTGGTTTTAAATGTGCTATAGGCGTAAACCAAAAGTTTCTTTATAGCTTGAATTGAAACTGAATTCTGTAAGAAAGTTCAGCTTCGACATATATTATCTAATTAAAATAGAAATTTAAGACAAATAGCTTACATAACTTACATAATGCATGTTCATCATGTGAGCTAACTGTAAAACGGCTTCTACAAATAAAGAAATAAATAACATTATATCTTGACCAATATCTCTTATTCAAAAATGTATTCAAATGATCTGTACAAGCAAGCTGTTCTCAAGCAATTTCTAATAACAGATATATTATTTCAATATCCTGATATCCATTCATTATCATTTTCTTGAAAATGTTCACAATAGAATGATATAACGCAAAATATCTTCAATACTTTGCGATTTATCCTAAACCTAAATATGAAAATATATCAACTACCCTACAGTGACATGACTGTGCCAAAAATATAAAAATTGAGAACTGCAAAAGATGTTTTCTTCTCGATACTATTTTAAATTAATTGGTAAAATCCTCATTAAAATTATTACCTCAAGTACAGTCCATAGCAATACCAAGAATGAATCCAATTGGCTGTGAAGCGTGTTATGTAATAAGTTTATAATTCATTTCTCCATAATCAACATCAGATAATTCAATGATAGATAACCTCAATTTGACCATATTCCTGCTCTCTACATACAACCTACAAAATTTAGATTTCAGTAACATTATTTGCAATCTCCACTTCAGTTCATGTTGTAGTACCTATTTGTTAGGCGAAAAAACTGAAGTTTGAAATATGAGGATAGCACAAAATTAATTAGCAAAATTCATACCTGGAAGGGTATTACTTCAAGATCCATGGTAGTCATTTTCTAATTATTAAAAAGGTCGCGAAATATATTTCCAGAATCGCCATCTCTACAGTAAGTAATAGAATATAAATGCAGTAGGTACCTCCCACGTCAACTCATTGCTGAACAATGTTTTTATAGAAAATTATGCCATTCATGTTTCTAATTTACAGATAATCGTTAATAAAAATTTGTGAAAACAAAAAGAATGCAAATTACGGTATTTTCTCAATGAATTACTTCGAAAAGCGGCCCATTCCCAAAATTCATAAAACTTTAGGTACTTACTAACTTTGACATGAAAAACACGAAACAGATTTCAGATAATCCGGGAAATCAACTCGAAAATTTTCAGAATTTCTTTCTAAGGAAATGTCAACAACAGGATACATTAATATGCACCCAATGCCGACCAATGAAAGGCAGCAGGGCGGGGTCTATTTGGCGCCAAATCGATTTCAAAAAGTTCCGACCTGGATATACGCAATAACATTCCGTTTATGTTTATCATCTAAAAAATCATTGTTATTCGAAATTTCCAGTCATTAGTATGCTGATGTTCATACTACCGTTTTTAATTGAGGATTACGAAGTTTTCATTACGACAACCAATAAATTTGAATGAAAAAAGGAATATTTTCTGGTTTAATTGAAAGAATCCGCTTATAGTTATCTAAAAATTCCTTTCAACATAACTTATCATAGATTAACTAAAATCTCTGTTGTATGTTCCTTATGGCTCTAATTTGACAATTATTATGAGTTAAAATATTCTTCAATATCAGCAACTTAACGATATATCATAATTTTAAGCTTAGACTAGTCTAAGATTTTAAGTTTTTGGGACATATCATTTATAATGATAGCAGCGATGTAGGAATGTATGTCTAAACATAACTTTGTTCAATAAAATATGCATGAGAATATATTTATGTACTATAAGCTTTTCCTCCAATATTGTATTTTTCATTTCAAATGAAGCACTGAGGTACTACTTACTTTTGACAAGGAGCTAGGACTAGGAAAGTCATACACAGTGATTTTATTTTTTGGAATTCTTTAATGACAAAGATTAACCAAACGACAAAATAAGATACAGAAAAATTTTATAGATATAATAAGGTTTAATTTAAAAATACAATGTCTAAGAAACAGAATTCTGAATTATTAGATCAAGAGCATGCTTCAAAAGATGTGAATTCTAATTCTAAAAACAGTTATATAGGAATAAGTAATTTTATTTTAAATATCAGGCTCCCTACACCCCTACACCTGAACCAGAATGTAATATTTCAACTACAAATATCACATTATTCCTCACCATTTTCAATAACAACAAAATTTTACAATATGTAAACAATATCAATGCATATTCAAAACCTTAGCTATACAATTATTATTATTCTTCAAAAATACCTTCCAAATACATTGAAAGACAGTCTAGACTATCCAACGCTAATACAATTATTATTATATACCAACACCTTTTAAATACCTATATAGACAATCTAACCTAGCCTAAGCTACATGCAATTTTCATTCTTCACTATCACCTTTTACATACACTCTTGGCTGGCCAATTCAGTGGTTCGAACAGTAACAGTACCTGCCTTAGTCTGGGAATAATAATTGTCAATAATGAAATGCATCGCAATTGCTGTGCCTATAGAGATAGAGAAAAAAATACATAGATCATAGTTGAGTTACCTTGACAGCTATAAACAAAGCTAAAAACGAAATTAATTCTTATTGGGGAAATACGTTTGTTTTTCAACTTTCCTCTTCTTACAAATATGCTCATTATCTTCTCCTATTGTACTCTTTATTTTCCTTACTTCTGACAAAAAATTTTCCAAATGTTTACCACTTAGTTGGTTGATGAATCCACTTATTTCTTCTATGGCAACCTGAAAATTTAATTATTATCACTAATGCAAACTTAACAAATTTTATTGATAAAGACCTTTCTTTTTACTTCACCTACATCTTTATCTTTCATAGATGGATCATTTTGTACTTCCTGTATGAAATTGTTAAGTTCATCTTGGTAACGTAGCTTACTTCCTGAAGGCTCATTCATTATCAAATTACCACAGTCATTCTCCGAACTTTGACAACCTACAACAAACTCGCTTCCTCCCTCAAGCAGAGATACAGCATGTATATGTTTACACAATACTTTTTTGACAGCATTTTCTGGACACTCACATTCATATCTGTGTATGCATACCTTACATGAATCACAAAATCCAGCTCGGCAATCGGTATCGCAGATATCTTTGCAACTTACCCTATAAAATTTATTACAAACTGAACTAGAAGGGACAATAAAATTACCAAATCCATGAGTCTTTATATCGCTGATATTCATTTGTTCAGCTTTCTTGTGTGCTTCCACTGCAACCTTATGCTGTTAGTTATTTGCATTCGGTCTCTCTTCATTGATTATCTTTCTCCACATTTTTTCTTCCATCAGTTCATCCAATAGATCCAATAATTGTTCAACCCTAGAATAGAGTATTGATGTAATTTTTTTTATTCATTCATTCATTGTAATATACCTACCTAAGATTACGTTTTTCTCCCATTTTATTATATTTTAGAACTTTATTTAAACTTTTCTATGGCCATATTAGTGTTAATTCCAGCATTTAATCTGTAACAGTGTGCCCACATCATAATTCGTTCTTCACTCTGGAAATAGTAACTGAAAACAAAAAATTCACTTTCTAATTCATACTTTATCTATGGTTCTTTAAGTTTGTAAATATTTTAGAAATTCATTTTCTCCTTCCTTTTCCAAAGAAGTCAAATAATGCTCCTTAAATTCTATGAATTTGTTCGGATCTGTTTCCTTAAGAATTTTTCTCATTTCTTTCTTCATTCCTTTCCTCATTTCTGAATTCTTAATTTTCGCTCTTCCTTGTATATTCCAATTTTTTATCACATGCCATGTACACAACAGTCTCCTCGGTTTTTGATCTGAATGCATTACTTTGACCCATGCGTTATATAATATTTAGGGTCATCATCACTCATGAAAAATTTTGATTCAATTATTCCACCTAATCTTGCCTTGAGAGCTGAAAAAAAGTGTTCTTGGATCGTCTGATCCAATCTATTAGAGAGAAAGAATGCTACAGGAAAACCCATATTATTCTCATCTTTCACCAAAACTATGGTCAGGTCCCAATTATTTCTATTTGTTCCATGCGTCCCATCTACACATATTACATTTTTGAAGTCCTTAAGTTTTTTCTCCATTATTCCATTCATAAACCCTAATGCGAAGTCTTCGTCCCTCAACCCAGGGTAAGGTTCACCTAAAATTATTCAAGACTACTTCCACCACCATGCACAATTATTCTAAGCAATAACACAAACTAAACATTACACCCAAGGATAGTTACACACAATTTAAACTTACCAATTTTTTTGAAAAAAAATGCATAATGTTTTCCCTGCTGGTTCCATTCTTCAACTTTCAAAGCGTTCGCTACCATATCATTAGCATGCCTGCTTTTATTCACATTATATTTTCTCATCAAATATGCTAAATCTCCTCTTGTTATAATATTGAATCTTTCCAATTTTTAATTCTGAACTTTCCTAGCATCTTGAAGTATTCTCTCTGTTGATATTCCAGCAGACAATTTTTCAACTAGAAGGTTTTGTTGAGATTTTGATAGTCTTTTTGTTCTTAGTTCATCGTCATGCCCCACATGTGTTTCAACAAATGCTACAGAATATAGGCCTAAATAGAATGAAATCAATTAATTGTTAAATGTTCTGTTGATATTTTTACTGTTGATATTTTTACTGTTATTCTTGAAGGACATATTCCTTGAATACGAATACTGCCTCTAACCTTTGTCATTCGTCTCTCTCACAAACTCTTTTGTATCCTGAAATTGAGAAGTGTTGAACATTGTGGGATTTTCAAAAAAAAATTATACCTACCTCTATAATCACTTCTATTGCAATTATAGTATAAAATTGTATCTTCTTTCTCTCTTCAAACTCTTCGCCACTCCTAAAAATACAAGTACTTTTTTTGATAAATACATTATGAATATGTCTTAAATGGTCATCATAGTTCTTATAACTGGAAAATTTGTCTCTATTCTCAACAGGGCAAAGACAACACAATATATATTGATTCTTGTACTTTGGAATGTTCTCATTATGGATATTTCGAAGATGTTTATTTTTCACAGACACACTGGTGAACTCCTTTTGGCATATTCCGCAAATGAGTGGATTCGTTCTGCAAAAAAGTTTAACATTTGCTGAAAACTGCTACATAATATTGTTATACATTTATTTGAGAAATATTGCTATAAATATAATAATATAATAAATATTGCTATATTAAAAACTTACCCCACGGATTCCATAATTTACTAAAATTAATTGGAATAGTGAACTATCGTTAGCTGAAATCGATAAATAAAATAGCAATTAAAACTGCTCTTTTAGAATTTTGGGATAAATAAAATAGCAATTAAAACTGCTCTTTTAGAATTTTGGCTAATAGTTTGCGATGTAATTCCTCAAAAAAATCACTGCACAGCTCTCAGACTCAGACAAAGTTTTATGTTTTATCATAAACATAAATGAGAATCGCGCCAAAATTGAGTCAACCGTCCAACGAATTAACTCGATATTACCCGAAAGCCTATAGTTGTGATTGGTCGGCATTGGGTGCATATTAATGTAACGCACCGGCCGGCTGGCCGGCAGAATGTATGTCTATGGTCTATGTAGTACGCAGTACGCTTAGGCCTACTCTGTACTCTACAACGAGCACTCGTGCAGTATTGCAGTAATACCAACCTAAAATAAGGATCTACGAAATAAATCTAATTTACATCAAATTTTTGTTAAACTCACTCATTTTTCGCAGAAATTGAACCATGAAAACGCGAAAGTAGAAAAATTTGCCAATTTCAGTTTCAGCCACTGAATTCACTGAAATTACCATGGTAATTATTTCATCCGTTATGCCCGTTTGTAATTATCAATGATTCAGTACAAGTTTCAGTCAATTTTTTAGGATCCTAAACTTAGGACACTAGGGTGTATTCGCGTTGGGCGCTTACACGCTTTGTTCATATTTTCAGCTAAGGAAAATAAAAATCAGGGGCCTTTTAAGAGTACAAAAGGACTCTTACAGGGATCTCCTTTAAGTCCGATATTATTTAATTTATATATGAAAGACATAATCAAGTGTGCTGCAAAAAATGTAAAGATTGGACAATATGCAGATGATACATACATAATGTATTCTAGTAGCGATTTAGGATTGGCCTATGAAAAAATTTCTTTCATGAAGTACACAATTGGTTAAAATCAAGAAATTTAAACATATCTTCAGAAAAATCATCTGCTATATTGTTCAATAAAAAAACACACATGTAACTTTACCATGTATAAGTGTAACGGATAAAAATATTCCATGGTCAAATCAAGTAAAATATCTGGGAGTGATCCTAGATCCGAATCTAAAATGGAAAGCGCAGTTGTATAATATAACGGGAAAAGCGAAAAAAGGAATAGACGCAGTAAGGTGTTTATGTAAAACCTGGTGGGGGTCACAACCAAAAAGTTTGCTTATTCTGTATAAGGCATTAGTTAGGTCACATCTTGATTATGGCGCCATGGTGTATGGGCATTGTGGCAAAATACTGATAGGTGCAATAATTTATATAATCGGTTAGAAACATTTGAAATTGAGAAACCAATAAACATACATGAAGCAATTTTTACACACAAGACTGAGATAATTGAAATAGTAGAACTTTTGGAACAATCGAAAATAAAATTATAAAGTAGTTGAACTTAATTGTTATGTCCATATGTATTTACTAATCGAGGTAGTTGGGTTTTTATGTTTGTGATATGTCATACCCTTCCCTCCTAGTGGGTTGCAGGGTGGGCGTTGGGAAAAAAAAAAGTTTACAAAAGAATACAACACTTGAATCTGGGTACATCAATATGAAGCCCAAATCTCCTTCACAATAAGAGAATCAGAGAAGAAGAAGAAATATAAAATCTTATATTAGGTTGGTGTTGGTATACTCTATACTCAAACAAATACTGCAAACTGCAAATGTAAGATATGGCGACGTTTTGTTGACAACGAACCATAGACGTTATAAAGGTTAGGTTAGCGAACGCATCCTTTATCTTTGACATATTCTTGATTTCTTGGAAAGTTGTTTAT
Organism: Cynegetis impunctata; assembly: GCA_030704885.1. Lineage (NCBI taxonomy): Eukaryota > Metazoa > Arthropoda > Insecta > Coleoptera > Coccinellidae > Cynegetis > Cynegetis impunctata. Next base: position 14,739 of record JARQZK010001454.1, on the reverse strand, counting down.
TTACAAAATGATCAGAATGCAGATTCGTCGTTTCCTGTTTCAGCCCTAAATTAGTAAGTAACACTAATTCAATCATATTAAGACAAATACGTTATACAACATAATTACTGAAGTAACTATTTCATTTCTAATGGAAGGATATCTATCACTTCCAATGTTTCTCAACAGTAATATTCACTTATATTGATTCGTTATTTATGAAGAAGACATATGCAATGTTTCCTTCTCTGAGAAATTTTTTATATCTTAATTACTATTGAAACGCAATATTCATGAATATGGATTGCTAGAATGATTTTCAAAATAATAATATCCCAGCTGATTAGTATTTGATCACAGTATTGAATTCAATCCATTTATGTGAGAATTGAAGACATGAAGAAGTTTTACATATCGATTTCCATCATATAAATAAAGGCTACTTATACTTTTTATACCAAAAGACTAGCGTAATGTTTAAATAGATTCTCATTATCTAACACGAATTAAATTTCAAACTAATGAAATATAAATCGGTAACTAGATCATTATTATATATATAATTATTTTTTCAGCAATATCACAAATGGTTCAAAAGGAATCTCTATCCACAAGATTAGTGATTTATTTAGTGTGTTTTATTTATTCCATTTACATTCACAGTTGAATATAGTTACAAAAGTACTGGAGATATAGGGGCTGACAAGAGAAACGACCATCATTAACAATTTCTCAATATTAGGTATGGAAGTTACCGGAATTATAGACTGCAAAATATTTATCTAAGAGTATATGGTTCTCAAAGATGAATAGGGAAGATAACATGGAAATAAAATGTCAAGAAAGAGAAAAGCTACGGTTTACAGATACCTATAGGACCATTAACACCTTAGATTTCTACACTGAAAAATGTAACAGGACCAGAATAAATAAGGTACTTTATTTTCTCCATACTACATGAAGGATATTTATCGTAATTTAAGTAGTTGTAAACAGGATTCTACGGTTAAATTAATTAATTATTCACAGAGAATTTAGTAGAAAAGTTTCTTTATTTGTGAAAGCAATAGTACATATAATATTATAGGTATAATTAAATTCGATAAGATTATATACATATATATATATATACATATATATATATATATATATATATATATATATATATATATATATATATATATATATATATATATATATATATATATATATATATATATATATATATATATATCTATATATATGTATATGTATATATCTTATATATAAAATTCTCGTGTCACAAAGTTCGTTCCCATACTCCTCCGAAACGGCTTGACCGATTCTCATGAAATTTTGTGAGCATATTGAGTAGGTCTGAGAATTGGCCAACATCTATTTTTCATTCCCCTAAATGTTAAGGGTAGTCCACCCCTAAATTTTTTATTTTATTTTTTAGACAAAATTTTTTGTTTTTACTTTTTTATGATACAGCATACAAAAATACATACAATCCTAAATTTGCACCCTTCTACGATCAACCCTTATTTTTTATTTGTTAAACTCCTTCGAAATGACTCGACCGATTCTCATGAAATTTTGTGTGCATATCGGTTAGGTCTGAGAATCCGACAAAATCTATTTTTCATCCCCCTAAATGTTGAGGGTAGTCCACCCCTTATTTTTTTCTTTATTTTTCTGACAACATTTTCTGTTCTATTTTTTATGATACAGCATTCAAAAATATATACAACCCTAAATTTTCACCCCTCTACGATCAATCCCTATTTAGATAGATAAAAATAATTTATGACAGAACAACGTTTGCCGGGTCAGATAGATAGATAGATATGTAGATAGATAGATAGATAGATAGATAGATAGATAGATAGATAGATAGATAGATAGATAGATAGATAGATAGATAGATAGATAGATAGATAGATAGATAGATAGATAGACAGATAGACAGATAGACAGATAGACAGATAGACAGATAGACAGATAGACAGATAGACAGATAGACAGATAGACAGATAGACAGATAGACAGATAGACAGATAGACAGATAGACAGATAGACAGATAGATAGATAGATAGATAGATAGAAAGATAGATAACTATCTAGATAGATAGATAGATAGAGATACATTAGCAGATAGATGAATATATAGAAAGACAGATAGATAAAAATAATTTTTATGGCAGAACAACGTTTGCCGGGTTAGATAGATATGTAGATAGATAGATAGAAAGACAGATAACTATCTAGATAGATAGATAGTTAGTTAGATAGGTAGATATACATCGTTAGATAGATGAATAGATAGAAAGATAGATAAAAATAATTTATATGGCAGAACAACGTTTGCCGGGTCTAGTATATATATATATATATATATATATATATATATATATATATATATATATATATATATATATATATATATATATATATATATATATATATATATATATATATATATATATATATATATATATATATATATATATATATATATATATATATATATATATATATATATATAGAAGTAGCTATTCAGAAAATTTGTTATATATAAGACCACTCAAGTTTCAGAGGATGAAATATGGAGATACTCATTCTGATAATGACTTAGGAATATAAGTGAGAACAAACTTCCCAGAAAAAGATTAGCTGTGATTCAAGAGAGCTTGCAATTATGGTGAAAAGTGCTGGAACTAAATCCATAGCAAGGAGAGGAATAAGTAAGGGTATTACTGTTTCAATTCTAATCAAAGGATATTAGCTTTCAATACCTAAGAAGAGTAATTCTAATTGATATTCATTAATTATTCCCAATTAGGTATTAGATAAATAAATTTAAAATTATATCAATAATTTGTAGAGGGCCACAGCAATGTATAAAATGAAACGTTCTATATACATCCAATATAACTGTGTCTAAAAGTTAATTATACATAAATTACACATTATCAGGTAATGGATGGTAGACAAGAGATGTAAGAAAAGCAGTTCTAATAATTGGGGATGTAAATGACACAGTAACCCATTAAAAATATGGAGGAGCTGTATCGGGAATTTAAAATACACTCATGTAATAGAAGCTGAGTTTAGGTATATGAGAAGAAGACAATTAGGTATGACCATTCACTAGTTTCATTAGATTTTTGAGTATAATATTTTCACAGTTTCTTTGTTTCCATGAAAAATTATGCATTAATGTATTATTTCATCATAATGGACTATATCACTTGCTTCACAAAGTTTGAGAGAAACTAGCAATAATTATACTTAATATGGTCTGTGTCTGCACAAGATAATAGATATCATGTACAGGTTATATCTTCACCTCATTAGTAGTTTATTATATTTAAAATTCATGAGCCCCTAAGTCAAATAGGAGGGAATAATACACAAAGCCTGAATATCAGCAATACCGCATGAACAAAAATTGTGGTGACTAAAAAAAAAACTTGTAATCTCTGAATAGCATCAACTGAATTCAGATTAAAACTTTCAGCTTCATAATTTCAAAGCAACTCAAACAGTAGAAGCTCCGGAGGAGCGCAAAACTTCAAGAATTAGGAAAAAGCACTTCACCAACATCAACTTCATCCATGTAGGAAATTTCAATCCTCTAACTCGATCAGAAAGAGCTGTGGACATGCGCAAATCCTCAAACACCACGAAAAAACTAGAAACCTGTACATAAAAATGGCGGCGAGTAAATAAAAACGTTTATTAATCCAAAAGACCCGTTCTTAGCATCAACTCATTATAAGTACAAAATATCAACCCTCTAACCCAATGTGGAGAGGGAATGGGGATGAAAAAAGAAATTTCAGCGTTAGTTTTATGCCAAAACCAAAAGATATGGAAAAACTTAAGTTACATGTACTTTGTGATTCCAAGTTATTAGCCTATGCTGGTAGAGATCCTGACAATAGAACTGAATAACACAAAGTCAGTCCTACTTCAACAAGATAAATCAGAAATAGCACCTATGAAAGCAATAACTTTACCAAGGAATGAACTCTCAGCTGCTGTTATAGGAGTGATATTGTGTAGAGCAGTAAAAGGAATAAAATAACTCACAATTTTCAAATATTATATGGGAGAGATTGGAAGGTTGAGTTGACATAGAACAAAACAAAATTATCACGGAAAACATGAGTAGGTGACAGAGTAGAGGAAATCTGTACATATTGCTTGGTTAATCCCAACTAGAGGCTGTAGTCTATAATTCAAAATATTGGGATTGACAATCTAGGCTGAAAAAAGTTGCTCAATATGAGAGGTCAAATGTTCTTGAGAGGAATTTATCATAAAAAGAAGAAAGGACTTGAACAATCTACAGTATATTGAGGGCTGCCCATCTGGAGTAACTCAGCTCACACAACAAAAGTGTGTAAATCCAAAAGAAAGCGATACTATGTCAAGCAGGACCACATTACAAAGAATCATCTAATTGTGCATATACACAGACCGACATACTAATTCTACCTACCCTATATAATTTACCATGAATATAAAAGAACATGAATTACACTACACCAAAAATAAAATTATTCACAATTATAATACAAGAAGAAGTAATGAACTGCGACCACCCTTCTCTGGGCAGGACTCTGCATGTTATCAAGGAGGCATCTGCTACATTCATACAGTAAAACTAAATGGAAACTTATATAACTGGGAAAGATTTCAAACAGGCCTAAATAATTATCCTATACAAAAATCATTGGACACAGTTTAGGAATTAAATTTCACGGACTAAATGACCGTTTTCTATAATACTGAACTTGCAGATAGACGTTATTATAAACTGTCTATGTCACTGTATACACGTCAGCCGAATATAACTAGTCTGGTAAAGAATAATAAATGTATTAGCACAACTGTAGAATTTTCAATGACAAATAATATTCTAAAACTATGTCTACTGTTTCGAATTTGAATAATAATCAAGGTATGTTAAGCACAACTTTAAACAATAAAAATTTAAGTTTATTTAAAAAAGAACTGAAGCAAATTGTTAATAGGTATTTCTAGGCTGGTTATGATTGTTAAACTCTTCTACTGTGCAACTTGGGAAATATTTTATGGTTGTTCAGTGACATATTTATATATTGTTATTATTACTTGTTTACTGAATTTGTATTTGTGCTTATTGTGTGAAAAGGATCATTGATCCGTTGACTTTATAATAAAATAAAAATAAATAAACAATTGTCCTTTACTCTTTCAAATTCTAAAAAATTGTTAAGAAGGATGGAGGGATACACAGATTCAAAGAGGATTGACAGAGAGGATATTCTTATAAAAGCGAAATTTTTTAATACCTATGAAAGCGAATTGATATAATAATAATAAGATTTATAGCACCCGATCAAGTTACAAAGAACAGTACAGAAAGTTCAGTTACCCTATCACCTAAAAAAGAAACTATCTTGAACAACTCATCAGATAATATAGCAAATATTCTTTAAGAAGCCCCTAAAAAACAGAATAATTAATACAATTACAAATAAGATTAAAGTTTTCATTATTTATCAGGACAGCCTCATAAGAAAAACTCCTCTCAAACGTAGTTGTCCAAAGGTATGGTATATCAAATGTATCTTTGTCACAGATGTTTACTAGATGACGCTCTCCTAACAAATATACAATAGAGATTCAAGTAAGTGGGACTGTTAGAAGATAAGAGATTATAAACAACAGCAGCATACAGACATAAAATAAGGATTCACACTTAAGTATCCTATGTTAGACATAATATGGAGTAACAAGATGCTCTTCCCACCTAAATTTGAAAGAAAATCTAAGACAACAGATTTGCATTTATCGTATCAAAGTTTCAGTATAGCCCGATGCACAAAAGAATAATAAACACAAGTACAGTAACAGAAAGAAGAAAATAATAAGCATGTAACTAGATCACAATTAAACTCAGTAGACATATATACTTAGAAACTATAAATCGATTTAAGTCTCACATAAGCTAATAAGAGCAAAATATATACAAGATGTTATAAAAAAAAGTCAAAGAAAACACCCTACTTACCCCTTCCAAGAAACAGAAACTCAGAAAGGTATCGAAATATATATTGTCCTTTACACGGGTGCAATAAACAGGGTAGTTCTTTTAGTATCTACACAGTAAGTCTCATTATTTGAATGAGAGAAATTATTGTACAAAGAGAAAGAATATGTTATACAACTATAATACCTAAGTAACTGTTCATTCATTTCGAAGGGAAGGATATTTATCATATTGCAATTGTTTCACAACAGTATAATTACTTATATTGTTTCATTATTTATGAAGACGAGGTACTAAAGGTTTCCTTCTCTCAGGGAGCAATGGAACAGATATTTATCATATCTTAGTTATTACTGAAAGCAAACTGGATGAATTTGAATTACTGGAATTATTTCCAAAATAATATAAGATCTCAGCAGATTACTATTTATAATATATCGGTAACGAAATGAAATAGTTGTCTGAAATGACTTTAATATCTAAAATGACAATCGAAATTCTTTTATCAAAAACAATAATCGTCTGCCTTCATATAAATAAAGGCTACTATTAATACCAAAAGAAAAGCGTAATATTTAACAAGATTCTCAATATCAATCACATTAAAATTGAAACTATGTATACCTTAAACTGTGTAAATATAAATATAATTTGATTACTAGATCATATATATGAATATTTTTCCAGCAATACTAGAAGCAGTTCAAATGGCAATCTCTATCCACAAGATTTGTTTCTGGCAACAGTAGGTATTCGAGATATATAGGCAGATATGAGAAACAACTGCAATTGACAATGTCTCTACAATAAGGAAGTTTCCGGAACTATAGATTGAACCAAAGCCATAGCAAGGAGAAGCAGAAGTAAGAATATTACTGTTTCAATTCTTATCGAAGAATATTAACTTACAATAAGTCAGAGGAGTAATAATAATTTAGCAATAATAGTTATATCGTTCCTGCGAGATTCACGAGACAATCGAATCTTTTTCATATCTCATTCGCCAGATGCAATTACATTAGAAGTTCGCCCATACCTAGATTGCTTAGAAACGCAAATGTGACTTGGGCTGCTGGTGTGGATCTCTTTCATGACTCACTTAGTTGTATAAGGAGAGATGTTGATGTTGTGATTATAGAATAAGGACTAACTTTGTGAACGTTTTATTTTCTTTTGTTTTCTTTGGTTATATTAGGATATTTGCTTTGATTATAATAGGATAAGGATAAATTTTGTAACCTCAAGTTTTTGTTTTTGTTAATTTTTGTTACTAAAGGGTTTACCCGTAAATAAATAAATAAATATCAAAAATACATACTGTTGCAAAGTTCACATCATTTACAATAAGATAACCATTTCAATTTAACAAAAAATTCTATTTCAGACATCTAGACATAACACGTAAGCCAGTATGTGTCTAATACAGTATTATATTAGAAGAAGAGTGAATGCTGTTTATATGGGCACAAAACAGAAACAGCGAGCCACCTCTCACCTACCACTAAAAGGAGTTATATCAAGCCTTCAAAATGCCTAGGGATATGAAAAATAAACCAGTTGCAACATAAGCCAAGTTTTTATACAATAGATATGTTCTATATTGTGAGGCATAACACGATATAGAACCTTGCAGCAAAGCTAGGAAGAGATCTTCGGCCTAAAAACCTCTAGACTCTTTGGTATAGTTCCAACTTAAATGGCTTTACTACGTGTAATATGCAAGAGAACAACGAGAATCCCGGATCTAACCCTCCGGCACATAAAAATGCAGGCCGACAAAATGTAAAATAGCCATATACGAAAGAGTTGTTCATTGTATATATGATCATTGGGGTATAATTTATGTTATTTGTAAATAACTTTTAGTACATAAATAACAGTTTGTAAAGATTACAAGGTAGTACTATGGGCTCCTCCCCATGCTGTAAAAACATACTATGGCAACGATTTGACCAGAACTGTATAGATAGATATAGTAACTTTGTCATAGAGTAATTTTCTTAGAATGTAAAATACAATCTTTCCGACTTAGGTTACAATATAGTTAATATGAAATGTCCATTAAAGTAGAGGAATATATAAGATCAAGTTCACTTATACAAATTATGTGAAAGTTAGGTCAGGTGTTATTCACTGGAGAAAAAGAAAATGTATTATTATTGTAAAGGTTAAAGAAAATTAGAAACTGTCTAAGCAAAACTGAACAATATAGAATCTCATTGTAACATATTCTTAGGTATGTCTACACTCAATTATTTGTAATAAGTTGAGATTAGATCGTATTGACTAGCTATGTAATTATTGATAGTGAATAAATTTCTAATCTATCATACTAAGCCTTGAATATTCAGGCCAAGTTGTCCTCATATAAAGAAAACTGCACTGAAAATGATGATTTTAAAGAGATGAGGTACAATACCAGTTTTAATGATTAAATATAAGATGTGTCTTAGAGGTGGAATTATTTTTACAAAGGTGGATAATCAATATAAACATACTGGAAATTCCAATGAAATCAAGGACACAAATAGACTCTAACGAAGAAATATCTTATATATAAAATTCTCGTGTCACAAAGTTCGTTCCCATACTCCTCCGAAACGGCTTGACCGATTCTCATGAAATTTTGTGAGCATATTGAGTAGGTCTGAGAATCGGCCATTATCTATTTTTCATCTCCCTAAATGTTAAGGGTAGTCCACCCCTAAATTTTTTTTTATTTTTTAGACTAAATTTTTTGTTATTATTTTTTTATGATACAGCATACAAATACATACAATTCTAAATTTTCACCCTTCTACGATCAACCCTTATTTTTTATTTGTTAAACTCCTTCGAAATGACTCGACCAATTCTCATGAAATTTTGTGTGCATATCGGTTAGGTCTGAGAATCCGACAAAATCTATTTTTCATTCCCTAAATGTTAAGGGTAGTCCACCCCTTAATTTTTTTCTGACAACATTTTCTGTTCTATTTTTTTATGATACAACATTCAAAAATATATACAAGCCTAAATTTTCACCCCTCTACGATCAACCCCTATTTAGATAGATAAAAATAATTTATATGGCAGAACAACGTTTGCCGGGTCAGATAGATAGATACGAGTATGTAGATAGATAGAAAGATAGATAACTATCTAGATAGATAGATAGAGATACATTAGCAGATAGATGAATATATAGAAAGACAGATAGATAAAAATAATTTTTATGGCAGAACAACGTTTGCCGGGTCAGCTAGTAATTGATAAGTTCAAGGTCTACTACAGGTCATAAAAACATAGAGACATTAGAGCACATAATTATATTTAATTGTAAAAGTAGCTTAGGATATCATATTTGTACATCTAGCTCCAGGCCCACATTTAGAAAATATCTGAGACAGTAGATTGCCATGGTGTAATTGAAGTCAAACGCTTCATAATTCATTAATTCTATATAACTATTTAGAGTTATCGTTCTATATTTAATGTTTCCCGTTACAGTATGCACTATATGATAAATATATATATATATATATATATATATATATATATATATATATATATATATATATATATATATATATATATATATATAGTACTATAATATACTATAGTATATACTATATATATATATAATTACTTCTACTCTATATGATCTCTCAGCAGGAGTAGAAAAAACTTACACGCTGGTTATCCAAGCAATTTACGTATACTTTATTAAGGTCATGAAACAGGACCATATTCAATAGGCATGACGACAGTATCAAAAAACCGTTGATTTAATGGTTTTAGGGGAAAATTCATATTAAAAAAAAATTAAAACAATGCTTTAGTTTCATTTAAAAAATTCAGATTACTAAGATTTTCAATAAAATAAACCATTGAAATACTGCAATCGGCCATTCTGACTGAAACACCAATCACAGCGCATGACGTCACGCTTAGGTAAACTCCGCTGTCAATACTCTCATTCACTGTGTTTTGTTGTTGTGAATACTACTGATTACGCATTTGGATTGAATTTTTATTATTTTACGTGTGGTTTATCGACTCCACTCTACTATAACAATGGAACCATGCTTTGTGAAGGCAAATAGCTCAAATTTGCCCAGGATTGATGTATTAATGTTAGGCGATTTCCTCGCAACAAATGAAGAATTTTGATCGTCTGAGTTTAGGAAACGTAAAGAATTTCCTTGCAAGTAAATTGTATTTATCTTTACCCTAGATACATCCAATTAGATCTAATCAAACCCGTCATGAACTCATGCAAGTTTATTTTACTTTCATAGGTTATTTTTATAATAACTTGTCATTGTTTATTTTTGCAGTTAGCTCCCTCACAGCTTGTAAGTTGCTATTTTTAGAGTTAAATAAAATGTTAAAACCCGATAAAACAACACATTTTCTGTAACTAATAAGCACCCACTTAGTACTAGTAGTATTTTTTTCCTCATAGAGAAACACCTAAAATCTGATAAATCACCAAGTCAATGTGTGTATGTATTTATTTTAATTAATTTCAATTATTTCAGGTCTTCAAAGAACCATCATTATGGCGTTGATGCAATCAGTTGTGTGCAACTGAAACGGAAGAAAACATTTGTACAGTAAAGTGCAAGATTTGCCCAGAGCAATATATATATATATATATATATATATATATATATATATATATATATATATATATATATATATATATATATATATATATATATATATATATTATATATAATAAATATATATGTGTAATATATATATAGTATATATATATATATAAATATATATATATATATATATATATATATATATATATATATATATATATATATATATATATAATATATATATATATATATATATATATATATATATATATGTATATATATTATGTATATATTATATATAATATATATATATATATATATTATTATATATATATATTTATATATATATATATATATATATATATAATCCTATATATAAATATATATATATATATATATATATATATATATTATATATATATATATACCGTTGGGTTTCGAACGTGTGCGCTTTAATCACTTATTTCTTATTATTTTCTTGTTTGGAACATGTCCAAATACTTTGTTGAGTGTTCTTATTGATGTGTTTTTACACTGCGATACTGCACACCACTCATAATTTTTGGAATTCATTTTTACCACACGAATTAATATGATATTTTGTTCACTTTCGTCGCTACGCATAGACTCAATGATATGTTTACCTAAGCGTGACGTCAGACCGAAGCCATGACACATGCGAGCTGTTTTCGCGCGCTATTAGAATAATATTAGAAAACTGGCTTTAAACTTCGTTAAACTTAAGTTTATTACCGAAATGAAGGTTTTTTCGTGAAAAGTGAATGTGTACCCACATTAAGGAAGAGTATTTCAAAATCTTTCGAGAGGTGCACATCTTTTTATGCCTGAAAAATTTCTTAATAATAATCTAGCCTGAACTGACGCGCAAGATATAAAACTCATAATCGAATTAGACAAGCATCGAGAATTTCGTCTGCAAACTCACTATTGTATACATGTTCACTAGTGAACATTTTCAACATTATTTCCGTTGGCACAAAATCAGTGGTTTTTTCTACTAAAGAAAACCTTACACGAAGAATTTCGTCCAGGGTGTTTATAGCCATATTATTTCGTAGTATACCTTTGGACAACATATGCTACCGAAAAAGCTCTTTCCACGGATGCATTTGAGAAGAGAAGAGATATTAATGAAGCTGTCGCAAGTTTGAAAATATGTTTGAAACATGGCCTCGAGCGTTTAGATTTTTATTTACACAGGTCCAAAACCCATCGGTAGAAGTAATGTTATCTATGTCTAGAATATGAAGTAGTCCCCGTTCATTAACAGCTTCATTAACATCAATATCTTTGAAAATAATCGCTAAGTCAGTGACATCTGACATTATCTTGCTCGAAGCAATTTCGAGAGAGAACATTGAAATATTTTCAAGTAGATTGAAATGATTTGGGATTCTGTTTAGCATTACTTCAGGAAGTTTAACATAAAAATCTCAGCAACGTTGCATGATTACAAATAAAGAATCAGCATGAACAGTTTTGCATACACTATTGAAATCAAAACCAAAGTACACGCAATTTAAAGGCATCAAATAAACTTTAAATTTGAATTCATTAAAATGATTTTGATTAACTTTATCTAATAACAGAGGTACGACAAAATTTCGCAAAGTTTAAATCTTGAAAAAGTCTCAGAGGTTCAACAGAATCCGATAGGAATAATGCGTTCGCTCAACACCTCCTAAAGAACAAAGGCCTCGGGGCTCAAATAAAAATTGTCGTGACGTCATCAAATCTAGGCTGGAAGATTTCCCATTAAAAGAGCATTGAGCAGTAACTCTGCGAAATATTGATATGCCATCGCGGCGAGCGGGACGTCAACTGTAGTTGTGCGACTGTAATTTGTGATGATACGCCCGCGCATCACGTGTTTGTAAGAGTAAAGAGTTCGTTCGTTTCGGCGGTGGCAGGTCGTTTGTTTCCATTTTCATCAATTTTAGGTCGTTTCTGTGTAATCTTGTTGTTGTGAAAGAAGCCCGTTAATATGCCGTTTAAGTGTTGTGCACCGGGATGCCGCGGAAATTACGATAATGGGCCAAAAGTTCATGTTTTTGGTTTCCCCAAAAATGCCGAGTTTGAAACAAAATGGCTGCGAGCTATTCCGCGCGATGATTTAGTGCCCAATAAAAACACCAAAGTTTGTGAATTACATTTTGCTCCTGGGTGTATTGAATGGATAAATTCCGAGCAGGATCCTGTGACAGGTAGGATTATTTCAGTTACTTTGAAAAAAATCTCGCTTGAAAGAAAATGCCATTACCATCCATTTTTCCAAATTGCCCTAATTTACTGTTTCAAAAAATCTATTTCTTCGTAGAAGTAGAGATGAAAATCTAAGGAACAAGAGGAGCAACAATTTCTTAAGGCGTTAGAGGAAAGTAAGGAAGATTACCTTGCTTTTAAAAAGGTCAGTTGTTTGAGACTTTTGAAGAGTTGTTTAAAAGTATTCAAAAATTTTCAAATTAAAGAAGGGTGGTTTTCAATAAAAGGTTCTCTTTCAAAATTCTGAAAAACACTATTGATAATTTGACATTTTTTAAGTCCAATATACACCTGGCCCTATAATAACATGGGCAATTGTTATAGATTCCAATTTAAAACTAGAATCATTTTTATATGGCCAATCTGTTTGTGTTATCAATTTATAATTCAAAATCACCATTTAAAATAAGTAATTTGAATCAACTGGAAAGGATCATAGAGACGATTGATAACACAATGATGTGCACTTCCCTATGAGCTTACATAATAATAATCCAGCCACCGAGTTTCCAACGACTAGTACTAGCGGTGACAAGACAGATCCTGAGCCTGATTCAAACCAACAGGAATCCGAAAAACAACAAAAAATCAAAAAAGACTTTAAAATTTGTTATAGATATTCTTTTAAATCTTAAAGGCTCGGTTGAATTAACAGATACTCTAAAATTTGTTTCGGAACAACTGACTTTGCTATGTGCTTCAAAAGAGAGGTATAGGTACTCACCCAGTAACAATTGTTTTATGCTCCATTTTATTTACTATTAGCCCTCATTCGTACAAATATTTGAGAAATCATGCTCCTATTATTTTACCACATCCTGACACTATCAAATCTATCTGTAATAAATTTTTGACCGATCCACATATTGATGAAAGAAATTGTTTTTTAACTTATGCTCGTAATATTCATCAATATTTATAACAGAAAAAGACAAATATGTTGTGTTGCTCTTCGATGAAAATTCATATTGAGCCTTATTTAGATTACAAAGCTGGCAATACAGTAGGAACGGCACTAAATAATCATAATTTAGCAAAATCTGCAGTGGCATTTATGATAACCAGCCCATGCTCAAGCCTTAAAGAAGTCATTCATATATCTCCTGTGTCTGTGATATGATGAAATAAATTTCTAAATTATATTGGTCACAGTTCTCCAAATGTTTCAAAAAAAGAGAAATTTGGTCTACTATTTAATTTGATAAAAATATATCTTAAATTTTTGTATAAATATGACCATTTTAACATAAAAATATGACACATATTAAGTTATCAGAAAGTTGGTCCGTTTTTGGTTTGAAATTTCGTTTTCCCGAAAAAAATAATCGAATGGGGCGCGACTAAGGGTTCAGTTCATGTCTGGCAGCCCTGTTTATACCGGAAACCCTTAATACCTATTAAATATCCCTTATCGAACTCATTTTATCATGAATATTATCATAGTGCTCATATACAATGCTTAATAAAATCAGCCTAGATTGAATGACGTCACGCGCAAGCCCCGAGGCCTTTGTTCTTTAGGAGGTGTTGGTTCGCTTCAATAACTTCTTTGAGCGCATCACGTGAAAAAAGATGTTCTGAAAATCGACGTACATTAGAAGAAGCATTTCAGCCTTATAGTCATGAAACGCCACGCTCTGAACTTCTCATCAAATTAAAATGCAATATGATGAGAGTATCCCATTTATTTCAAAATCACATCAAAGGCATTATAACGAACCAACCACCTTGTACCAGCTAACTGTGGAATTTTTTTTCGATTGCATTCCCCCAAAATTCTTAACTATCTAATTAATTCAGACTATTCTAAATTCCAGAGAGTATACCTACTTCTGGAAAAGCAACTATAACATTCC
>JARQZK010001453.1:1315000-1357777 GCA_030704885.1 Cynegetis impunctata | reverse complement strand
TAAGTATTACGTACGATACGCAATATGTACGAAATTTAGAGCATACAAAAAAGTGAATCTTAAATATTTTATTTTATACAAACGTTGTAATCCTTTTTTTAACACTATTTTGTATATGAATTATATTTTTTTTGTGCAGACCATTCTTTGAGTTTTCTACTGAACAATTTGTCATAATAGTGTGTTGAAATCACACAATCATTACACAATCATACACAATCATTGTCATAATAGTGTCATACTAGCAATAGTATCCTGGTATATAAAGGTGTTTACACAACGATTCTGAGGGATTAAAAAAGAAAAAAAATTAAATTTTGACAGTATGACACGGGCTATTGGCATCGTGGATTTAACACGACGCCACCCGGCGAGGTAAAGGCCGTAAAGGGTCAATATATAAATTTCTTCTCAATACGCGGTGAAAAGTCATAAGTATCGGTATGCTTTATCGAGAAATTTAGGAACGCGGAACGAGGAACTCAGTAAAACTCGAAACTCGAAAGCCAAGATTCATACGTATACATATATGGATACGCGGGCGAAGCCGCGACGGGTCCCGCTAGTATATATATCTATATATATCTATATATATATATATATATATATATATATATATATATATATATATATAACTTACTGATACTGTTTCTTTTTTATTTCTTATTAACTACTTCAAGTTTCATTCAAGTCTTAAATGTCCTCAGCAAAAATCATTCTTTTAAATTGAACAATTCCATTTTTTAATTCTTGAATTCTCTACCTGGATATAAATAGTGCTTGAACTATTTATTCTAATCATTCATAAACCTAGTTTTTTGTGTGTAGGGAGAACATTGTACAATAATCACTTCCTCTACCCAGTCAAGTGTTCCTCAGTACCTTTCAATTATTGTGTGTTAATTATAAATCCAGTAGATTATGAAAACCCAGATATTGCATTGGTTATATTAGTACATTCAGATGTGATGATACCTTAGCCCAAAAGTTATGGAAATGGAAGGAAAAATACATGAGAAGTGACAATCAAAAACAAAATGATATATTTCAGTTTATTTATCAAAATAAGTTCGACAACTGAGCTTAGAAAATTGTTTTCCATAATCAAAAAATAACAATGTCAAATTTAGCACTTACAGGTAATTCAATAAATATGTTACTTAAGTCTGTCTACTCACACAAAACAATGAAATATTCAATGAGTTGGTGATAATGAAATGAATAGGCCCATAGAAACTAATGAAAGAATAATAGAAATATTCAAGAAGAATATACACTATTTTAATTACTAAAAGATAGGTCGTATTAAATATAGAAATAATATTTGGTGTAACTATTAGAATTTTTGGCGTTTCAAATTACTTATTCCAAAGATCTACTCATTTCAATAGTGACAAAAACGTATATTCATCAGTTGCACTGTCACGTGGAAATTTGGCAATAACTGAAAATTTGTAGAATTTGATATTTTCCTAACAGTCAAGTGATAAAATATATTCGATCTTAACTTAAAAATTATTTATTTATTCTCTATCAGAGGGTTCAGGGGCGTTTCGCGACGCGGGGGCTGGTCTGGGCTGTTTTGTTTTTTGGGCTGGAGCAGATGAATGACTGGCCCTCTGAGAGCCACTGCTGCTGAGACCTGCCAAAAGTTCGCTCTTGCGAATGGTCTTAAGGTCCAAATCTCCATAGTAGTCTTCACTGCAAATCCGAGAAATATTTTTGGGTTATTCGGAGTATATAAGTACAGTTGATTTCGAAAAAACGAGGATATTCTCATACCATGTTTAAAATAGACGAAAGGAAAATTTAAGCCTTCATTTTACTCTAGAACCCGAAAAGAAGAATATTTAATACTTATACAAGTGCAATTTAAATTTATTAATAAATTTGCATTTTTTTTTATCATAAAAAATTCAGTATTATCGAAAAATTCCAGATTGTAGGATAACTTATAGTTCATGAACTGAAATTCTATATCTTGAAATAGAGTTTTGTTAAAATTTTGAAGAACAGCAGTTCATCGATAATGAATCTACCATATTTATATATATATATATATATATATATATATATATATTATATATATATATATATATATATATATATATATATATATATATATATATATATATATATATATTTATATATATATATATATATATATATATATATATATATATATATATATATATATATATATATATATATATATATATATATATATATATATATAAATATATATATATATATATATATATATATATATATATATATATTTATATATTATATATACAGGGTGTTTCTGAATTGATGCGAAAGATTTCAATGAGTGATTTTTTAGCAAAAATGAAAGGGGGTTTTTCATATAACTTTTTGTACAACACCCTTTTTCCTCCAAGTTACAGCCCTTTGAAGTTAGGTGAAAAAAAATTGTTTTTATTCAATACATCCACTTTGGAAAAATTTGGAAGAGTAAAATTTGTCAGGTAACTGATGCTAATAAAATGGCAGTTTTTTAGTGTTTTTGTTACCCTTAAATGTAATCACAAGGGGCTGAAGAAAATAACCCCTATAATAATTTGCATCAGAACTTTTTAATGCGTCTATATTTTCCTATTTAAAAGATATATGAAAAGATATTTGAAAAGACAGACTCGATCTGCAACTTTTTTATGTCTTGACTTTTTATCATAAAGTTGTTATTTTGATCACAAAAAAATTAAATAGTGTTCAGACTCTTTTCCCATAAATTCACAGAGAGGTTATCATTTATTAAAAAAAACAAGTAAGCTGCTGTCAAATGAAGTCATATGACAAATAGTTTTATTTTCCTGATTTTCTCTAATTTCTAGACAGTTTTATAATAACTTCAAACATTTTTCACAACTAAATAAAACTTTATTGAAAGAATGGCATTTTTTTATTTAGTTGAAGAATATTTCAAATTAGAGCGGATTGAATAATAATTGCACTACTAATAACAATTAACAAATTATTTGACATTTGACAGCAGCTTACTAGTGTTTTTTAAATAAATGATCTCTATTTCATTTTTTTGTGATCAAACTAACAACTTTATGATAAAAAGTCAAGACATCAAAAAGTTGCAGATCGAGTCTGTCTTTTCAAATATATTTTTTAAATAGGAAAATACAGGCGCATCAAAAAGTTCTGAAGCAAAATATTATAGGGGTTGTTTTTTCCAGTCCCTTGTGATTACATTTAATGGTAACAAAAACACTCAAAAACTTCCATTTTATTAGCATCAGTTATTTGCCAAATTTCATCCTTCCAAATTTTTCAAATGTGGATGTATTGAATAAGAACAATTTTTTTTACCTAATTTCAAAGGGCTGTAACTTGTAGGGAAAAGGGTGTTGAACAAAAAGTTATATGAAAGACCCCCCTTAATTTTTGCTAAAAAATCACCCATTGAAATCTTTCGCATCAATTTAGAAACACCCTGTATATATATATATATATATATATATATATATATATATATATATATATATATATATATATATATATATATATATATATACTATACTGAATTAGTCTTTCTCGAACATTGATGTATTTCAATTAGAAGAAAAAACAAGCTAAAATTTTCAGAATAGAATATTTCAATGACTTATATTTCAATAAAAACATCAATTGTAATTTGTATTGTCCAAAATATGTTAATATATGTTTAATTGCCTTTTTCCGACAATGAACGAGGTTTTCAAAGTATATTGCTGTCCCCATTTTTTTGAAATCAACTGTACAATGTAGATACCAAGTCGACGAAAGTAATTTGCATTAAATTCAACTTTTAGAATATCATCAAAAGTTTTCAGTTACGCGTACAATGTCTTCTTATATGATTCACTTCTTTTGGTTTATTCAATCAGTTTCTAACGGATCTCACTGAGGCATTAAATAATTTCAATACGATTGATGGTTCACGAAATTTAAAAACATTTAAAAACTGAAATAGGTATGTTGAAGAAATGTGCTGAATTATGTAGAGAAAAAAGTATTAAGAAAAGGAAACATGCTCATGCACATAACTGAATAGATATTAATATTAGTTAATCACATCACAAACCTGTTAGAATAAATATATATTTACAAACATTAATGAATCGAAAAAAAATTGAAGATGCAAAACCTAAAATTGACATGAAACGAAAGTCAACTGAGTGCATTAAATCAAAAATTCTAAGGTAGCTTGATAGGTAACTATTGTTTGGATAAAGAATCTAAAAATGAGACTGCGTTCTATTAAAACAAAAGTTAGAAAATAAATTGAGAATTTACTTTAAAAGAATATGTTTGTGTTCTTTAAATGGTCGTTACGATAATATTTTACTCTTCAGAAACAAAATTAATCCACAAAGCATCAAAGTTTTCTAAGAAAAGATTTTTTCACGTGAAAGTATTAAATAGTACATAATAAAATCTGAATACAATGTCAACCAAAACTTTAAACCAACATAATTTTGTTAATTAGATGTCATGAACGAGCAAAATTAATTGAAATGTCAACTTACCACCCGGGTACATCTTCAGGGTCTTCGCAGTTACCGGTACCATCGCCATCACCAATTTTGAAGACGGTACCGATTGGACAACCGTATTCACGTGCTTGTCCTTCTAAACAGATGTAGTATTTACGGCAATCATCAGGATGTGCGTGCCTTGAGAAGGATCCAGTGTTGGCCACTTCACCAGCGGCTGGGCAAGAGAAGCCTCCAGCTACTTCTGAAAACGGGAAAATATTCATAAATAAAAAATCTTAAAACTATCTATTAAACTGAGTTTAATGGTAAACCGAGTTTAATTTGACATTTTCGCTTGCACCAAAACATAAACGGCGTTTAAGCCGCCCTAAACTCCGCATAGATGAAACGCCTAATTTTCAGCGTTTAATTTGAAGTTCAAGTAAGTTTTGTGTTATTTGTAGAAGAGACGGTTTATTTTTTCCTTAAAAATATAATTTTTGCCGGTGGAAACTAGAATTTTTGTTTAAAATGTTTTATGAAGAGTTTGATATCTATAACGACGATTTGGACGTTCTAGCATTCCTGGAATATGGTAACCAGTAACAGTAAACACATATTTACTTAAAAAATGTTTGCTTCGCAATCGTCAAGCTATGCAAAAGTGTTGGTATCCGATTATATTGTATTATTGTCTTAGATTTTTTTGTTCAATCAACAACAATCACCTTATAGATATTTTGCCAGTTTTTCTCTCTAGGTGGTAAAAATATGGCCAGCAGAAGTAAAAGCGTGGATTTATAGTTTATCTATACTAATGAACAATGCACTCATTTAACTCACAAATGCAAATTTACTCTCTATAATTAAAAATACACACCAAAAAAAAATTATTTATGTGATATCACGGGTAGAGTGCCCATTAAACCTATCTTACTTTGTAGGAATGACAGCTTGTCCCCCATGGATCAGCTGATCCATACTTTTAGCATTAAAATTGTATTCCCATGGAGGACATTTGCACATTATTGCTCAATTTGTGGATTATACATCCACAGTTTTACGCTCTATCTGAAAAGTATCAGTGTGGATCCCTTTTCCTTTTATTATTATCTTCCATTTTATGCATATTTAATACAAATAAAAAAAATCATACTTCTTTACTATTAGAACTAGGTTAGAAAACGAGAAAAATAAATTTTGTTTCTTCTTTTTACTTCATGTACATCGCTGTTTCATGCAAAATACTACAAAAACGCAGTTTAGCAATGGGTCGGTTATAATTCCTTTGTGCAATGACCAGAAAAATAAATGTAGTTTAAAAATTAAATCAAGTTTAGTTCTTCTTCGCACGGTGTAATAATCTTCTAGAAAAATAGAACTATAAACAGATTTTGCATTTCAAAGGCAAATTTCGATTTGTAGGTAGGGTAAGTTAATGAAGAACGTAAATTCTTAATCCATCATTAATATGTCAGGTGGAAATTGCTAAACCTTGAAAACTATAATGGTGGAAACTTCATTGGACTGGATATAGGACGCAATTGTCAACCTAGTAACACAGTTGAGAACAATAGTTGTAATTCTTTTTCAATTCCTGCAATTATTATGAAATTCATATGTTTGAATGAAATTAGACATTCAACATTGAACAAGCGGATATCAGTATACTCAGTTACTAATTTGCATTTTACTATCACAATATGTTAATGATGTTTCGTTTTTATCCTATATTACGATTGGCCACTAAAATGTTTGAACTCTAAAAGCAAGATCAGGTTTTGTCATATTTTCACTTTT
Source organism: Cynegetis impunctata (assembly GCA_030704885.1). Taxonomy (NCBI): domain Eukaryota; kingdom Metazoa; phylum Arthropoda; class Insecta; order Coleoptera; family Coccinellidae; genus Cynegetis; species Cynegetis impunctata. The sequence continues at coordinate 1,351,487 of JARQZK010001453.1, read as the reverse complement.
TACAACAGATAAACAACTGAAAAATGCCATGAATGAAAACAATCAAAACCCATCTGCAGGAACTGAAACAGATGTCATATAACACGATCAATAATTTTTCTTGGCCTTCTTTGGCCCGGTTTTTCATTGCTCGGTTAAAACTCACAGTTAGCTGACTATAGGTTAAGCTTAACCATCAGCTAAAGTTCCAACTAAGAACTATTGCGTTTCTCCTTCGAAGGTTTGACTTTAGGCTAGCAAACCGTCAGCTAGCGATATATTTGTTAACGTTGGTAGTATTGATGTTTCAGGGAGCACTTCTGATTGGTAGTTCCCCTTTTGCTTTCGATTTCGGAAATATATGTTTTGTTATGTTATTGTTGATTATTTTATGATAAAATGGGTGAAACAAAAGCATTGAAGAAGAAAATAGTGGCAAACTTTAGTCCTTCTGATAGATCGTTGCTGTTAAAAATTGCAAATGGTTTCAAAGCAATAATTGAATTTAAAAAAAACAGATTATACTACTTGGAGGGAAAAATAGAAACTTGGAAAAAGATTTATGGAATTTGAAATAATTTACCTATCTGTTATGGTCTCTATCTGTTGTTCAATTTGTTCTAATATATTCAGAACAGTTTCTTTTCTTAACCTAAATCTTGTGAAAAAATCCAATTCACCAAAATAGTCAAATGGATTACTTCTTTCTCTGACCACGTATGGCCTTCTTTGGTAATCAATGAAGTCTATTAATTTATTCTTCATCGTCATCACTTAAAAAATCATATGCTTTCATCTTTCGAAGAAAAAACATAATAGAAAATGAGGCTACTGGTTACAAAGCAGTTGAACAAACTCGACTGTTCGGGCCGTTCGGGGTAGTTAACCTACGAAGCGCATGCGTCTGCAAGATAGCTTACAGTTAGCCATTTGACAAACACTTTCAGGTGATAGTTACTCTACCCGATAGAATAGCAGTAGGTTAGCGCAAGATGAGAGGTGGAAAAACGGTTTACCTAAAAGTTATCGATTAGCCGAAAGCTAAATCACTTTAACCGAGCATTGAAAAACCGGGCCTAAGTGGCCTTTTAAAACTTGGAGAAAGTCAGCCCTGATTGATACTCTAAACTATTCTCCAAAATATATAGTAGACATCGTATCGAAAATATTCTAATGTATACATACTCTCTAAGTTATGTAAATCATTTTCTACAGTAGAATTATTCAATACAATGTAGGAAGTAAATGTCGAACCAATAGAAAAGTGAATTAACAATAGCATCAGCTTCGCCTCCTCCAGGGACTTCAAATGTTACGAGAGCAATTGTTTTTGTGCTTTTCATCACATTATTCTTAACCTTTATAGAATCGAAATCCCACACTTTTCAGATATTCTACACTAAGTAGGTATACATTTCACGTGAACACCTTACATTCTATTACAACAGTATTATCAATAATTAACAAAAATTAAGAAAAATACTCCTGGTAAAGAATGGATTATGATTAATTAATTGCCTGGAGCTGAAATAAGTTAATCAGTCTTTATTTTTAGAATTTAAAAGGAAGTTGATTTAATTGATTAAGTGTGAAGCAATTTATATTATTAACCTTCTGGAAACAAATTGAATCCAAAGAGATTTTGAAGGTCGAAAAATTATGGTCTTCAAATAGAAAGGCGTTGGAGGTTCCAAATATAGAAACAATTGAAGAAAAAAATTTAGAGTTCACTGTGTTATCAATATTTACAATTTCTGGAAATAGTTTTTCAACTGAACTGATATTTTTCATAACTTTATAAAGAAATAAAAAACTAACTTTTCACAGGTTGAAATAAAAATCTATTGAGTAAACGCGTTTCGTCATAACATTGACTTCATCTCGTACTTAATCATGGTATTACAAAACAATCTATCTATACGAAGAATTGAACATAACAGAGGGGTAACTTGCTAATTACACATACGCTTTCTTCTCTGATCAAAATAAAGTCTAATTTTAAAAGACTTGAGTTGCTCCACTTTTACAAATTCATGATGAAAAATAAAGACATTTTGGAAAAAATTGACAAGTCTGAAAAATTCCAAGTTAAGTTGAATTAGTAAAAAGAACTTGATCTCGTTAAAATTGAAACTTCTTACTTACTTTTGATTTATAGTTAATAAATAATTTATACTTCTGGGTACCTAACCTATCTAATCGAACTAGATGACCTATCCTTTAATTTACTATTACAATTTAGAATCTAGTCTATTTGATTTTTGATCTACCAAAAATTATCGTCATGAGTTGTTTTTTATTTGATGATACCAAAAAAAAGAGAAAAGTGTAAACTGTGTATAACAGTATTTTCTTTGTTTTTTGTTGTTCTGTTTATATGGCAAACAAGCAGTTTAAAGTTCAAATAAATGAAAAAATTAAAATATAAACGATATTTTATTTGATTCAAAAAAAATTTTTTACGGTGTCCGGGGAAAAAACAAAATTTCACAGAAATGTCCGGGGTTATTAATAATTTTTGTCCAGCATCGGCAATTTAGCTGATGGCAACCCTACCTATACATCAATAAATATAAAAATTTCGGAAACCTAGTTAACGACCAGATTGAAGCAAACCCTTCTCCTCTCCTTAATCTGTTCAATGTATCTACCAATAATTCTGAATTAATTGCTTGTTGTTATTTTGTTTCTCTAGGAACCCCTCTGTTATGTTTAATTTTTCGTATACGTAGATTGTTTTGTAATACCATGATTTAGTACGAGATGAAGTCAATGTTATGACGAAACGCGTTTACTCAATAGATTTTTATTTCAACCTGTGAAAAGTTTTCTTTTAATTTCTTTATAAAGTTATGAATCTGAACTTTCATCAAGTAAATGCAAATTCAATTCAATGATTAATTAATTTAAAGAGAAGTTGATTCCATTAAGTGTGAAGCAATTGATATTATTAACCTTCCGGAAACAAATCGAATCCAATGAGATTTTGAAGGTCGAAAAATTATGGTCTTCCAAAAAGACAGGCTACAAATGTGAGAAACAGTCAAAGAGAAAAATTTAGAGTTCACAGTGTGTTCATGCGTTATCAATATTTACAATTCTTTGAAATAGTTTTTCAACTAAACTGATATTTTTCATTTAATTGCCTACTACTGTTTGCTAAAATTGAGTGTACTATTTTCATAATAATTAATTGTATCTGCTCAGTTATTTTATAAGGTTTCAATTAAACTGAACGCATCAAAAATTAACGATTTCGAAATTCAACTTTGATATAATCAACTCAAAATTATTCAAAAATGCGAAATTCCACGGTGCTCTAATAGCTTAAAGTTACGGCTAACAAGATGTTTCTTTTGAAATTTATTATTAGATTTAATCATTCTCCTTTCAATGAGAATTAAGCATTAAATAAAAAAAAATAATTCTGACAATTCCACTCATGTATAATAATTCCCATTTGAGAGAACGAAAATCGTAGTTTGCTATCGAATAAATAGGAAGGAACAGAAATGCAAGTGGATAAAAATATCGGATAAATTACGTTACCTTACCAACGCTAGCAATTATTCGTTTAGCAAGCGTTACAATTTGACAATTGTAAATGTCGAAAACAGAATTTTACAACAAATACCTAATATTCCAGTAAATATGTTGAGATTTGGAAATATTAGCGAGGCAGAAATAATAAGGGAGATCGAAAAATCTACTCCTGAAAATACAAAAAAAAGTTATTCTTCCATTTGGAATCAATTTAGCGAATTTTGTAAACAACGAAAATTCAATTTGGAAACCGAACAGTCAGTGGAAAATGTGGCAGGAATATTGATGGACTGGGGCTTTAATATGAAGAAACAGAATGGTAAAGATTATAAAGAATATGTGGTGAAAACAATGTGGAACACAACCGCGAAAATGTTGCAAACCATGTATTTCGAAAAATTTAATGTTACTTTCAATCCTTTCACTGATTTGGCATTAACAATAATTCATGGAATTGTTGTACCAAATACCACGCGAGCTCAGATTTGGCAGGACATTTTTTGTGGTTGTTTTCTCATACTTACTTTCATTGGCAATTTAACTCGATTTGTCAGAACAGCTCTCGTTAAATTGCCAATGAAAGTAAGTATTCGAAAACAACGACGAAAAAATATCCGGTTAAATCTGAGCTCTAGTGGTATAACCCCCGAATATTTTCAAACATCGAATTAATTTTCTTGGAATGAAAATTTTTCGAATCGATCATGGCTGAAAATATCGATTTAAGTTCACGTTCAGTTAAAATATTGAATGTAGGCAGGGGACAAACCTTCGGTTTTACATTCTGGAACTTGGTCGGCCCACATGCAGACACGAGATTCACGATCGTATGCTAATCCAGGAGAGCACTGGTAGCGGGAAGCTTCTCCGTTCCAGCAGTTCCAGAAAACGTCGCATTTTCCTGGATCGGCGAAGATACCGTAGAGACGCTCACAATGACCGGCTGATACTGGAGGTTCTGAAAATCAAGAATTGAAATGATTAACAAAGGTTTCGAAATAATATATTGAAAGAAAAAAAATTTTAAATTAAAAAAACTTAAAACTTGTTCGAAGCATATCGTCCAGTGTAAAACTATGACGAAAATGATCTATCAAGAGTTTCAAATTGAATTATTATGATATGTTTAATAATACGAACTGAACCAGGTGAAAAATACTTCAATATGTTCTCGAATTTCCCAATTTGTATCATAAAGGAATCTAAACTTCATTGGTATGTGAAACTACTGGACACAAAAACAATGTCTAACCCAGGCGCGGATCCAGGCCCGACCTTTGGGAGGGGAACTTTTATATATTCAAAAGCCAAAAGGTACTGGTATTTTGGGCAATGGTAAATTGAGCAGATCCCAATCAAAACAATTAGGTGGAGCCCAGGCCATTTGGGGGGGGGGCGTTCCCCCCAGTTCCCCCCCTCTGGATCCGCGCCTGGTCTAACCTAACTTAACCTAACCTAACCTGTACACAGAAACAATGTAATCTCAAAGTTTTACCATTTTAGAAGAATGCTGTCATGTGAAATTGCACCTATAGAAAGCAGATACATTTCTCTGAGGCCAAAGATTACCAAATCTCTAAACCGACCACTATCTCTATTGGCCTGGTACTATTTGGCCAGTGCTTACGCTAGTCTGAGAAATTGTAAGAGACATAGAGCATGGAAAGCAATTAAATACATTCCCAGCAACAATAACATTATAATTACTGAATAATTCAAGCTACAATAGAACCCTCTATCCAGGAAGAAGCAACTTCTTCAAAACAAGATCCATTGCTACACTCTCTCGATTACTTCAATCACCATGGCTTTCTTGTTTAAAATAAATTTAAATTTTAATGAGAATTGTTTGTCTCCATTTTGATCAATATCTCCACAAAACAAACATACAATAGCATCATAAATATAGGCAATGTGTAAAATGAACGATTTTGTCTAATTGCCTTTACCTTTGTGGCAATTAGAATGTGGAATAAATTGGCAAACCATGTGAAAGATTCGGGACCGAGGCATTTCTCGAAGTTAACTAAGCAAAAACTTTTACAAGAGCAACAGAGTCTGTAAGACACAACATTCTTCTTAAATACTTTCGGGTGTGATTTTCATTTGTTGTTTGAAATTTTTAATTTTTATTTTAGTTATTTTTCGTCGGTTGAATTTGGAGTCGCGGGTTAGCTAGCCAGAATGGTTCAGGAATGGTACGTGCCTATAATATTCTCCTTCCCCGAACGGTTTGTTTACGGCTATTACACCTCACTCCATTAGCGGGCTAGATGAACCCCTGTACTCCTAGATAACCCCTGTCATGTTTATTTTTCTTGTTCTTTTTTTACTGTAGTTTCTAAGTTTAAATATTAATTTTTTTTTTGGGCTTTCTCCCATTTGCCTTACTTTTATGTGGGACAAATGTTATCGGTTTTTTATATTCACGAGGAAGTCCATTTTTGTCAAATTGTTATAAAGTTAAATTGTAATTACAATTGTTTTGAAGTAATGTAAGTAATTTGGCAAAATAAACAGTTTGATTTGATTTGATTTGAAAGTACTAGTTTTTCTTTACTCAGAAGAAGAAAAAAAGGACTGAACAGAAAAACTCCATAATACTTCCTTGTCTACTGAAGTGAAGATTAAAGATTAGGAAAGGTTTCACTAGTTAATGAATTGAAAAGTAGGGAATGAGAATTTGTTTGTATTTCTTTCAGAAATAAAATTTTATGGTATGTGCATTATAGTATTCATTTTGACGATTCATAAATTTCAAAGTCAATGAAAGTTCAAATTTTTAGAGGCCTCGGTAGCCCAGCGGTAAGGTGTTATCGCTTGTAAACCGAGCGTCGTGGGTTCGAGTCCCACCTTGCTTTTGGGTGTTGTGTATGTATGAAATTTAGTGGTTCAAAAATTTGATATGTTGTTGGATAATGACTCATATCAATGTTCAACAATTATGTGGGATTAGTGCAATTTATTTCAGGCTTATATATTTTTTTACATGTTAGTTTGAGAATATGTTCAAAATAATTGAATATTCAACGAATTGAGAATCATTTCAAGGAAACTTTACGAAAAGGATGTATTTCAATTATCATAGACCTGGTGAAGAAGAAAACAATAGACTATTCAGTAAATTACTCAATTTAAAAACTGAAAAAGAACAGATATATTTTCTAACTACCGTTTTCAGAACCTTGTCAATGAAGTGATTTCTTCACATCGATTTGGTCAATTCATTAATTAAAAAAAATCTAAGTAGTGTAACAGGGTTCGTTCTAGCTCACTTCAACTTGTCCGAAATGTCAGTTCTGCGCATGCGCGACGTCGGGGACGTGGCTTTGATCGGGAAGTCGGCCATTTTGCGGGTGTTGGGTTCTACAACGTGAGGGTTGGGTTCTACAACGTGAGGGTTGGGTTCTACAACGTGGGGGTTGGGTTCTACAACGTCATGGTTCTAGAACGTGAGGGTTGAGATCTACAACGTGAGGGTTAGGTTCTACAACGTGGGGGTTGGGTTCTACAACGTGTTGGTTCAGAATTAAGACGTTGTAGAACCGATGAAAATTGACATAATGAATTTGAAGTATCGCGTTTCATTTAAGAACCAATTTGATTTTATTTCAAAAATGAAGTCCTGATTAAAACATATTTTATATGTACCTAACAAATATACTTTTTATGTTATGTGAGTAGATGGAACACGATAATTTGAAAGTTTTATTTCATACTAAACTTGAAAAGTTATGGGTATAGGGTCACGTATTTGATTCATTCCTTAACTATGTATGAGAGAGGCGGGCTGCTGCTGTTATAGGAAGGAACTCCTTGATTAGGATCATAGGATTCTCTTGTATCTACAAATTCATCGAGGATTAGTGAAACGTGATAAATTATGGAAGACAGGAGGTGAAGTGGGGTTCCAAGATTAATTACTGGTCCAACTTTGACCTTTGTGAGTCTGCAAGCAGAGACTTGCTCGTGAAATGAGGAAACTTCTGAGAAAAACTCATGGCACACCAGTCGACCTCGGGGTTTGAACCCAGTACCTCCCGAATGTTAATCAAAGGACCAAGCACTAGGCCAACTAGCTCAGCTTTTGTTATAGATACAATAAATTGTCAAGTTTGTCATTTCTTATGAAGTATTTCTAGGACCAACTAAGGTAAAAATACAAAACTGTTCACCAATGCTAAACAATGTAATAATCTTGGAAATAGTTTTTCATCAATCTTAAATTACAACATTGGACATACGAAAACTATGTAACCAATAATACTAAAAAAAGATGTACATTATATAACTTACCTAATTGATTTCTGTCACCACATTCAACATTATGGATATAATCACAATTCTCGGTTAAGTACTTTGGATCACTGGCGTCGAATGCCAAACCATTACCGCAAGTCTTCAATTCTGCTACATTATTGTCACATTTCCAATATTTATCGCAAGATATGTGGTGTGGATAGAATCCAAAATCGTCGGGACATTTGAAATTTTCTTGTGCAAGAGCTGAAAGAGGAGAAATAAATATTATTTGTTTGATTAACAATCTTTTAATAATATGGATTGATATGTTTTTTAATAGTTTCTTAATAAGACTTTTTACAAAAAAAATTGATTAGGACGAATATATTCCAACAAAATAAGGAAAATATGGACGATAGTCAGTACTTTGAGAGTTGTGGTCGTATGATTGAGGTTTAATACCTAATGTTGTTTCAACCTTTTATCTTTCTTTTAACAAATAAATGCATCAATTCTCATGACTGAATTTGATGATATTAATATAGCAAATAAATTTAAGCTAATATTAAATGTGTAAGATTATATGAAACAACAACAAATAGTTATCATCATAATAATATATATATATATATATATATATATATATATATATATAATATATATTATATATATATATACATACATATATATATATATATTATATATATATATATATATATATATATATATACTATATATATATATATATATTATTATATATATATATATATATATATATTATATATATATATATATATATTATATATATATATTCGGTAAGTATTTCAATATTGTATATGAAGTATGTACTGTATATTATTGAAGTTCATGTTTATTTTAGCGAATCCTGAATTATTAAATTAATTTTTTAGAATTGTTCGAAAGCTCGGTTCAGAAAAGAAGAGTGTTTTTCTTTTACTTCTAATTGAGTCGATATACCTTAAACTAGATCCATATATTTTATAAATATTATATATGAATATCAAAATATATATATTTATATATATATATATATATATATATATATATTTATCATAATATATATAATATATATATATATATATATATATATATAATATAATATATATATATATCATATATTATATATATATATATATATGAATATATCGATATATATATATATATATAATATATAGATATATGAATATATATATATATGTATATATATATATATATATATATATATATATATATATATATATATATATATATATATATATATTATTGAGTATGTCTGTTGTAGGTATTTGTCATTATTAAGTTTTTATGAATATAGGAGAGATGATATTTTCATTAGTTAGAATATTAATTGAGCATTTGTATGCTTCCATAAAACATATTGCTCTAGATATAGAAATTTTCTCATTTTCTGTACTAAATAGAAACACAAATACTTAAACCCGGAATTTATCAAGAAAATATATTCATTTATTTACATCACTTAGAATGATAGTGACATCATCCATATATCCTTCTAACTTTGCAATTTCCGCAAGCGAATTTTTTTTAGACAAAGAAGAAAGTAAGATTGCTATATTGAATATAAAAGTGAAAAGTTTGACGCAATAAATCGTTGCGAATTCCTTGTTTTCTCGTCAGATTTTGGAAACGATCATCTACATACTTATCTGAGACGCAATAGAACAATAAATTACGCGATCTAAAACCAGAAATTCAACATCGCGGAGCAATGCGGACCTCTCGTAGACCTAATTTTCTCATAATAACTCCATGTAACTCGTGAACATGCGACAGTAATACGGGCGTGGTACACACATTTGCATGGTTTGTGGGTGAAAGACCCATATCTGGGGCACTTTTCAGTCTCGGCCAACTGGAACTTTTTCAATAAAAACTGACCAAGAGAACAACGCTTTCGTCCGAAATCCAGAACCGGATTAGAGCAAATAAATAATTTTTACATTTGAACTAATGATGAGGTCGTTACTGGATAAAAACCTATTGTTAACATGTTTGAGAAATTAATCTTTGAGTTTAACGATTTTCACATATAATAAAACAACAACAGTTGCACAACACGTTTCGCTGACAATACATCTTCTTCAGGTGCGAATTCCAAACTAAAACTAAAATATCTAATACAAGGTTTGCAAAGTAAAATTATAAATTTGGGAACTCCATTCTGGGATTCTACGAACAAACTTCTTTTATTCATTGAAAAGGTTAAGAAGGGGGGAGCTGTTAAATTCCAATTGGTTGTTGAGTTACTTCTGGGAATTTTTATGCCTCTTAATTTCCAAAGTTTCCATAAGATTTAATTTTAAACCTTTTGTTAGGAGATGTAAAATTTCGAAATCCGAATTGAAATCATTAAAAGAGAAACATGATTTCTCTTTTAGTTAATGCATTAATAATTTAATAAATGAAACTATTTCAATACAAAAAACGATGAATTGTATACTTATGTAGATACTCTTAAGTGTAGGGGTGCTGGAATTGGTTAACGTATCAATAATTAGAAAAACAGTTTCAATATAACTTATGTTAATTCCTTCAATATGTAGTTTACTTCCGATAGAGGGGGTGGAAGCTGCACCAGAATTTGTTGAGGCTTAGTACCAATATCTACGAATATAAGTTCTTCAGTAATTTCTCAGGGTGTTCCAGAATAACGTCAGAAAATTTCGAGGGGTTATTCTTTAAGACATTTTAAGAAAAAAAGCTTCAAATAATGTAGGTCCGCAAATGCTTCCTCACCGAAATACAGGGTGTTGAAGTTTGAAAAAACAATTTAAATTTTTTAAATATCTTCTGATCTACGAATACTATCAAGATGAACTTTAGAACATTATTATAACTTCTTAAGCTCTATAAACTGCTGTTGGAATTTCTTCCAAAACTGTTAAGGAGCCATTTTTATTTACTAATAATGACTTCCCTCAAATGTATGGTCAAATGAAACCCACGGTACCCCTTTATTTTCCGTTCCTTGACAGTTTTGGAAGAAATTTCAACAGTTGTTTATAGAACTTAAGAAGTTATAACAATGTTCTGAAGTTCATCTTGATAGCATTCATAGTTTAGAAGATATTAAAAAAAAATTAAATTTTTCTTTTCAAACTTCAACAACCTGTATTTCGGTAAGGAAGCATTTGCGGACCTACATTTATTGGACCTTTTTTTCTTAAAATGTTTCAAAGAATAACCTCTCGAAAATTTCTGACGTTTTTCTGGAACACCCTGTATATATATATATATATATATATATATATATATATATATATATATATATATATTAATATATATATATATATATATATATATATATATATATCATTATATATAATATATTAATATAATTATATTATATATATATATAATATATACTATATATATATATATATTATAATATATATATAGATATATATATATACTATATATATATATATATATATATATATATATATATATATATATATATATATATATATATAATCATAATAAAGATCATAAGATATCTTTTCATCTCGTACAATAATTTTATACTTGTTCCTTTCACTTATCAAAAGAAAAATTAATTTTGAAAAAAGGAACAATCTCATTTAATTTCCGCTCGAAAACAAAAATTATTGCCGATTCTAAACTTTTATTTCATCTTGTATAATGGACTATCATCTTGTCTTCCACTCAAAAATAAATAGATTAATTTTGGAAAAAAGAGAACGTATCATGGAAGCAATAATTTCACTTCTGATTTTGAATCTGTAATAAGCTCTAGAACAGATCTAGAAATTTCATTATTTCTAGTTTGATAACTTGTTTTTCACTTTATAAAAAAATTGGAAAAAAGAAATGAAAAATATTTTTTTGCAGCCTAATTTACCTACATGATTATAATCTATATGTTTTATATTTTTATTTTTACTTTCGCTTTGTGATCCGGCTCTGCTGAACTTATTTTTTGTGGCGCAACTTCTTGGTCATATCACTTTTCCTGGCAATATTTATTACTTCAACGAAAGATTCCACTTTCCATTTTCTACCGTTCGATAAACGTCTGTTTTCATAATGACATTGTCCGCAGGTTAAATAAAGTGTCGTAATTCCGAAATGCCCTGAGGTAAACATCGAAATACCTTAAACTCGTCTGGGTTTCTTTCTGATTATGTCACAAATGTGTTCGATTTCATTGCTGAAATTCATTGAATTCTTCATAAAATCACGTTGGGAGCATATATCAATCTAAACTATTTTTTTAGGTTCATATTTATTGATCAAATTTAAGGCCAATTTTATTCTCAAATAGGATAAATTTTTTTCTAATAAGATAATAATTTTAATATGAACCGTTATCGCAATTAGAATCGAATTTATCAACCTTCTGTAGTCCAGATGGTTGTTGAATTATCTACGCGGCTCAGACGGTACAGGGTTCGAATCCCGGATAAGATATGGATATTCCGATTGTCCAGAATTGCGATTTAATAATTATTTATATATATATATATATATATATATATATATATATATATATATATATATATATATATATATATATATATAACGAGAAAAACGTGATCGTCCAAGACACAAAGGAGATAGGCAAAGGCATAGAAGAATTCTACGCCAAGCTATACTCGCCCAGCATACAAAAACAACGAACTGAAAGAACTATACTTAACATCGGCTCAGAGGAAATACCACAAATAACTAACTCCGAAATAAGAATGGCACTCAGCCAGCTAAAAAACAATAAATGTGCAGGAGAGGACAAAATTACTGTAGATATGCTGAAAATTGGCGGCAGAAAAATAGAACAAATACTGAAGATTCTATTTAATAAAATAATAGAGGAAGGAAAGATTCCACAAAATTGGTGTAATTACGAAGTGATCCTAATATTCAAAAAAGGAGACAATACAAATATTGAAAACTACCGACCAATATCTATACTATCACACCTCTACAAGCTGTTAACCAAAATCATAACCAACCGCATAACAACTAAACTCGATTTCTACCAACCTGTCGAACAAGCTGGATTCAGAAAGCACCTTAGCACCACAGATCACCTACACACCATAAGAACACTAATAGAGACGTGCACCGAATATAACGTACCGCTCCATATGGCTTTTGTAGATTTCCAAAAAGCATTTGACTCCGTCGAAATATGGGCAGTTTCAGAATCCTTAGAAAACGCAAGAATTGATTCAAGATATACGAACATCATAAAGAACATATACGAAAATGCAAGCATACAAATAAAATTGGACGAAAAAACAAAAACAAACCCCATAAAACTGCAACGAGGAGTGGGGCAAGGAGACACCATCTCGCCCAAACTATTCATCCTTGTTCTGGAAGACATTTTCAAGAAATTAAAATGGGACACCAAAGGTATAAACATCGACGGAGTATACTTGAATCATCTCAGATTTGCAGATGACATAGTCTTAATAGCAAACAATCTGCAAGAATTAAACGAAATGCTACAACAACTAAGTGACATATCCGCTACTGTAGGCCTTAAAATGAACTATAACAAAACAAAAATAATGAGCCACGAACAAACAAACATAACAGTACAGAACTATATTATAGAAAACGTCGAACACTATGTGTACTTGGGTCATGATATCAGATTAGGCAAATCAAACCAGGATGCTGAAATAAAAAGAAGAACACAACTACCATGGGCCGCTTTCGGTAAACTTATATCCTGAAGAATAATTCTATTCCCATAAACCTAAAAAGAAAAGTATACGACACTTGCATATTACCCGTGTGCACCTACGGAGTAGAGACCATGACCCTTACCAAAAAGTCGGCTAAAAAACTGGAGACAACCCAAAGGGCGATGGAACGAAGCATGCTTGGAATATCACTAAGAGACAAAATCAGAAACACTGAGATAAGACGTGAAACAAAAGTCAGGGACATCGAGGAGGAGGTAGCAAGGATGAAATGGCGATGGGCTGGCCCTATGGCCAGAAGCGAGGACAACCGATGGACACGTGGAATACTGGAATGGAGGCCAAGAGAGACAACAAGGAGCAAGGGAAGACCTCAAAAAAGATGGGTGGACGACATAAGAGCGGTGGCTGGCAAACAGTGGATGAGATTCGCGAAAGATAGAGAAAGATGGAAACAATTAAAAGAGACCTACATCCAAGAATGGTTGACAAAGAAGAGAAGAAGATATATATATATATATATATATATATATATATATATATATATATATATATATATATATATTTATATATATATATATATATATATATATATTATTATATATATATATATATATATATATATATATAGATATATATATATATATATATATATATATATATATATATATAGATATATATATTTATATATATATATATATATATATATATATATATTTATTTATATATATATATATATATATATATATATATATATAATTTATATATATATATATATATATACACATCTACGCTACATGATCTGCTGGGTAATGTACTAGCCTACAAACTCCTTTGAAAAAAAGAAAAAAGAAAAAGAAATTTTGTCATTTATGGAATCTTGTACCTACATTCAACAGAAAAAGTAATTTAATATTCGAAAATTATAGAATAACCTTCCATGCGTCCCAAGACCGAATATTACGTCTATACTCGCACAATAATGGTCAATAAAACGCATGAGCAGCAGAGCATAGAAAATGGAAGAAATCTTGTTGCAAGTCAACCCCATATGTTATTAAACTTCTGATTTTTCATACTTTTGATTGAATTTTGTTCAGAGTAATTGTGCTACAAGGAATTACTTGTAGGTAGTTCAAGTTTTAATAATAAGAAATTGCAGTTAAAACGAAGTTATTAAATAATGAAAATTTTCAACCTCATTCCTCTAATTAACTTATGTAATTTGAGTCAAGTTTTGTAATTCCGTAAACGTATTTTAGAACCCATTTTTTGGCACTACTGCTTGGTTACTTAATTAAATTATCTTCATTTCATTCTATAAGATCTGAAAGACTAGAAATCATTAATATAATGAATTTCTCATTTAACAATTTTAAACTGAAATATGTTTTCATTCATTGATTGAACATTAGAAGTCTTCAATCAATATATGACGAAATAGATGCTTCACTAAGAAACCTATATTTGAACTGCTATATTTGATTGTGAAATATCAATTAGTTATAAAAGAATGAAAATTACATATAAACTTCCCAATAATAGGAAATCAAATTTTTATTAAATTTTTTACGATTTTAATTGAAGAACATTCTTTACAAATAATATTTGATTTATTGATTCTACCTTTCATCAAATTAAATTACCAAGAATTACGGTTGGATTAGCAATCGATAAACGTAACATGAATTCACTTCTCAACCTAATTATATATTTCATCTTAATATCTGAATTAATACTGACAGTTACATATTCAGGTTACGTCAATAGGTTCAGTCGGTTAACATATATCTTCAGAAGGTCAGCAAATAATTATATACCTTCCTCTCACGTTCGACGAACATCAATTTTAATAATATATACGCTTAAAATTCAATACAAAAATTTGAATCAGTTCTACCAACAAAAATATTCTTGGAAATTGTTACATAATATTCTAAACAGGGGATCTGCTGAACTTTCTAACCTTTCTTTTTGAAAATGAAATAACTCATTTTGGTCGAACTGTCTATGTAGGTTAATAATTTTTACCTTCATTATTTTCGATAAATAATTAGTTCACATTATATGAACAAGTAAAAAATATGGTTTTCTAAATACACTGTTATTGTTTATTCAACCCCCTAACCCTGCCAAGACCTAATACCTCAAAAACAAGAGACTTTTTCAATTAGCAAATCTCTGGAAAAGCAGAAGCATATAACGCGTCTAAATTGCCACGATATGATTTCAATAAAAGGCGGTTTAAGCTGAATTTGATGCACTGCAAATCGTGGCCAGCTAAAAGTTCTGAGGTTAAAGCATTCCATGCGTTTATAGTTCTGGTTCAGAAACACTTTTTTATACATTGATCTTCTGGCTGTTGGGATGTGCAAGTCAAAACGGTGTGTATTATCTGCATACCATGTATGACAAGTGTCAGAACACCTGCCATGATAATATCAGAGGCATAAGTCGGCATCCTTCAACCAATATTCGAGTGAATGTAGTTGATCAGTCAATAACGTTGTCTATTGTCCTCAATGTTATTTCTTGAATTGTGTCTAATAGGTTTAAAGGTGTAGTTCTTCAAACATGAGAGCAATATTCCAATACTGGACGAACCTAAGCTTTATTATGCAGTAGCAGGTCTTCTTCTTCCTAAAGTGCCATGCAGATTCCTGCGAAGGCATCCATCGTTTCTCCCATCATATAATTCTATTGATTGCAGCCCTCTGAAGTGCCTGGAAGTCCCGTATTCCTGTCCATTGTCGTATGTTTCGTAGCCAGGATAATTTTTTTCTACATATTCCTCTTTTTCCTCCTTCTATTATACCCTGGAGAATAAGAAGTTCCAATTGATAACGTTCTCCACGTTGTATGTGTACAAGGTTCTCTTGATGTTTTCGAAAAGTTGACGGTCTACTTAACTAGCTCTTCTCAATATGTCCTCGTTCGTCACATGATCAACCCACGATACTCTAAGCATTCGTCGCAGGGTCCATATCTCGATTGCCTCAAGTTTGTTGATAATTGATGTTTTCAACGTCCATGACTCGACTCCTTACGAGAGAACGGACCAGAAGTAGGACTTTACCATCCTATATCTGAGACTGAGATTTAAATTTTTATCTGTCAAAAATTTTAAGTCTTAAGAACGTTACGTAGTAGGTACTTTAGCATAAACATTTAGTTTGTCAGTACGAAAAAGAAATTATCCTAAGGTCGTTATTCATGGACCCAGCCTTTGAAACAAGTTGATGGCGATATGTAGATGCACTGACAGGCGTAGTGGATGCAATTAGAGCATTACAGTCAGCGAAACACACAGTCTTGTTTTAAATGAAAGTCAATAATATGTAGGAGAAAAGAGCCAAAGATCGATCCTTGAGGTATACCAGCACAACAGGTAATTGCCTTTCATGGAGTAGGCTTTCTATCAAGCGGTATAGTTATTGTGGAACACTGTAAGATTCAAGCTTCAGTGGCAGTGACTTATGCCAAACTCAGCTAATCATTCTTAATGATTTTTGAAAACGCTCCAAAGATGTTCCACAAAGGTGAGTAAGTCACCCGTTCAACGACAACGTTGAAAACCGTAGCTAAACTTTGAAATATTGATATACAAGATTGATCTCATCTGCTCATATTCATCCATATACAAATACATCTCCGAATCTAGTTCAGCAAGAATGAAATTAAGTGCTTATGAAAAGGCTAATATGATCAAACTGAAAGTTGCTGTCCCCATACTTTGTATCAGAGAATATATTAAATCTATAACATTCGATTTCTTTCAGTTGAGGCGATGACTATTAATAAGTGTTGAAACTTACGGAAATATCGAGATATTAGCTTGGTATTTAATCCTGCGGCGAGGTTAGTTAGCAGGTAGTTGACCATGTATCGGCAAGAAAATTGTGATAAAATATGCAATTATAATACCACACATAAAGGAATGTATGGACTTATTTCATGGAAAGTCAAGACACTATCATTGTAGATTTACAAGAATCCAGCAATGCCGTTTTTGGTGACCTTGGGTTTTGTGTGCGTCCTTGAGTTTAGAGGTTCTAAGATATCAGTAATACTGGGTAAACGTCTTAGTTTACAAGCCCAATGGCCGTTCGGAATCGACGTTAAACTTTATATCCACCAAGTTTAAAAAATAATACAAGAATGGATCAATCTGGAAGAACATATTTTCAAGAGTCACTATAACAAATTTGAATTTTGACTGACAACATAACTTAATTTCTTCTTGAATACTTATTTTCTTCTTGAATACTTATTTTTTTCAATTTTAATTTTGAATTGATGGGGCTGTTTTACGGAAAATGCTAGACAATTGAATATTTTTACAGATTTCCTAAACATACATCCCAATATAAAATTTACAAGCTAGGTATAAGAAGATACTTCATTATTAATTTCATATTTTACATAGAGATTGTCAAGGATTTGATTTGGACTTCTGGGAAGCCCGAAAAATTAAAAAGTATAAGAATACTGAAAACTTATTGAATGTACGAATAGACTTAAATCATCCATCCATCTGGATATATTCTTGTCTTGATTGTCTTGATTTTTGAACTGAAAATGAAGCATGAATACTCTTTAACTATTCAAATAGTGGATTAAATGATTTGAAACAATTAACCCTTGAATGTGGAATAATTCTAAACTAACAGATATTTCTTGGTCGATTATTACATTCATAGTTGCAGATTATCCAGAGTAGCAAAGTAATGAAAATTTATTTTTCCTTCTACCCCTACAGAAAGTACTCACTTTCCTACCTCACAGCAGATAGGAAAGTCGTATTTCCCTCCCTAGGGAGGAAAAGTACTTTATTTTTCACTTGTATAATATTTGTTGATTTTACCTTAGATACGGTTGCTATAAATACATTCATTTTGCCCTAGGGCGTTATGAGCGGACATTATGGATCATAACGCCTACTCATTGTACGAGGAGAAATGAAGCAACTTTCATTGATTAAATACTTCATAATCCTTGTCGTATACGACTCTGGACTTCTCCCGCAATGAATTATTCGCAGTTTTGGCTGCATTTTCTATGATATTCTTGGGTAAATTCATATTCATTTCCATTATTTCTATAAGACTACACAAAGAAATCAGCTATGACATTCACTGAATTTGATGAAAAAAATATTCACAAACGTCAAAATATTAACAAATGACATGCCTACTATGAGAAAGAAAATGGAAAGTATAGTAGCAATGAATCGATTTTAAAATCGATTTTTCAATATAATAAAATAAATTTTTCGTGAAAAATAAAACCTTGTATGCACCACGTGCGTTACTAGATAGATCTATATAACGCACTTGGTACATAAATAACTATTTCCCTCTTCTCATTTTGAATATGTAGGATGAAGTGGCTGACTGACAGTGACATTCAACATAAATTCGTTATTTATGCTGTGAATAAAGTTTCAAAAAAGGTTCAATTCAGGTTAGAACAGCGATACTCAAACTGCGGCCCGCCAGGCTTTTGAAAGTGGCCCACCCGTTTTAACTCCAAATTCTATTAACTATTTAAATTTCCGAAAAAATGATAGGCGCAGTTTTTTTCTTCACGTCAAGAAATTATAAAAATTATCCTGAACTGCAAAATAACAACACCACCATTTGTTAGCTTTTCTATGCGACATAACTGACAAACTCACAGCCTTAATCGAAGCTTGCAAGGTGAAAACAAAATAATTTCACAAATGGCAAATACAATATTTGCTTTCATAGAAAAACTATTAACTAAGTATTTATTACGAAGAAATTCAAAACAAAGTACTTCAACATTTTCGAACACTTACAAGTGTTACACAGGACTGTATGGATATTTTCGAAGAAAATGTTTGATAATTTCAAATTATATATCTGCACTATCAGACGAATTTAAAGGGAGGTTTAATAAAATTTAAAAATTTGCTACTGCTGGTAAAAAAATTATGGTACCTAGAGCCGATTAGTATTTCACAATTGGCTTCAGTTTTGGATTGTAATTATGCAGACTTCTTTGACGAGTTCATTGAAATGAAGGATGATACAAAGTTATTTTTAAAGAGACGAGAGAGAAGATGGAGTAGATACGCTGAATTTTGAACAATACTGCCCGAACAATTTAAGACTGAAAAAATGAGATCCAATTCTGCTTACGTTGTTTTGCATCGACATATCTTTGTGAATCATCTTATTCCAAAATGAAATATGCAAAGAACGTATATAGAAACCGACTTACGGATTCTAATTTCGATGACATTAAAATGTTACAAATATAATAAATAAACAATGAACGTAAAATCTTGTATGCACCACGTGCGTTACTAGATCCTAACGCTCATCGGACAACATTCATTCCTTGGGCCAAAGGCCCTCGGGCCGAATATTACCCTCCGGGCGTTAGGATCTATATAACGCACTTGGTACATAAATAACTATTTCCTCCCTCTGATTTTGAATATGTAGGATGCAGTGGCTGACTGACAGTGACATTCAACATAAATTCGTTATTTGTGCTGTGAATAAAGTTTCAAAAAATACCGGAACAAGGAAATTGCGATCCTCTCCGATAGCCAAGCAGCCATCAAAGCGTTGAGCTCTTATAACATCAACTCAAAGATGGTTTGTGAATGCCTAGACAAACTGAAAGATCTGGGCAAGAACAACAAAGTGATCCTCCTCTGGGTGCCGGGGCACGTCGGAGTGGAGGGTAATGAACAAGCAGACACCCTGGCACGAAAGGGTGCGTCAACGCCACTGATCGGGCCAGAGCCTTTCTGCGGACTTGGAAAATCTGACTTCCAAGAAGAACTCAATAAAGCTGAAGAAGAAATGAGAGCAACATACTGGCAAAGACTTCCAGGACTGAGGCAGGCCAAAGATCTCCTCGGAAAGTTCAACCGAGCAAGATCGAAGACACTGATTAACCTCAGCAAAACTAGTCTAAAGAAAATCACAGGATTTGTTACGGGGCATTGCAGACTCAAAGAACACCTAAGGAAGCTAGGTTAAGAGGGGGACAGCACCTGCAAATTCTGCAAGGAACGTCCAGAAACACCCCACCATATACTGATGGAGTGCTATGCTGTGCACCATGAAAGACTGAACACACTGGCATCATACCAGCTGACTGAAGAAGAAATACCACGAATAGACCCCCTTAAAATCCTCAAATTCCTGAAGGTATTGAGGCTTGAGGGGCTGCTGTAAAACGAGAACGCATCGAGAAGCAGAAGAAGATGGGGCACAATAGATCTAATAAGGTCGCAGCGCATCGGTCACCATCCAAACCTACCAATACCAATACCAATACCAAAGTTTCAAAAAAGGTTCAATTCAGGTTAGAAGGAAAGATCATATGCGTTACACGGGAGTAAAGTACCTTTTTCTCTCTTGGATGTTAACTGCCCTCCTCTTCGCGTCGGGCAGTAACCTACATCCTACGAGAGGAAAAGTAACACTTTCCTCTCTAGTAATGCAAAGAGCTATTATTTTGCATGTTAATCATTATAAATAATACTTTTCGCGCTTTCAATTTCGTCAGGGTTATACATAAAACATGTAATTTCTGAAATAAATGAGAATGAATCTTAGTTGCAGAATGAACTTGAGAATGAATATATAATCAAGTTTATACTTTCTACTCTCAATTGTGTGATTAATACCATTCAAGAAAAAGCAGACTATTTACTGTTGAAACTGCTATTATCAGTCGAGCGGAAAATCTACCATAATTTCCTTCGCTCCGATTCATTTGAGAGATAACATCACCTACATTCCTCCACTATAAATCTACCAGCTGTGAAAATATTTCATACGCCGACGATTTCTCTACAAATTCTATGATTTCTTCATCATCCTGTTATCATATATATATATATATATATATATATATATATATATATATATATATATATATATATATATATATATATATATATATAATTGTATATATATATATATATATATATATATATATAATTAGGATAATAATATTTGGGTATAGCATCAAGCAAAACGTGTACTCTTATAACACTATATTTCCGATATTTCGACAATGATTATTGTCATCTTCAGGGAAGCTACAAAATAAGCACAAAAGAAAATCAAAAAATCTAAATCTAACAAAAAAAGATAAAAACATCCATTTGAGAAATGTCGAGTGAGAGAAGAGTTGCCTTTCCTTTTCTGAGTCATTTATACTTCTGGCTATTTTATTTGTTAGCAG
The DNA here is from genome assembly GCA_030704885.1 of Cynegetis impunctata. Lineage (NCBI taxonomy): Eukaryota > Metazoa > Arthropoda > Insecta > Coleoptera > Coccinellidae > Cynegetis > Cynegetis impunctata. The sequence goes on along the minus strand of JARQZK010001453.1, from coordinate 1,329,771 downwards.
TGACCAATCTGTGAACCTTGATTATCATATTTTCACATTGGAGTTTTGATGTTGTCTATGTCTACTTTCTTGATCAAGATGGCTGGTTGCGTCTCTTTTTCAGTCAATATGTAATGACGAAGTAGATAATTATATTCTTTTAGTCTTTAACTTAACTTAACTTCAACGATGTTTATTTCCTCTAAATTAATTGTGTTTTGTTTTATTTTATTGTGACCATTTTAACTTATAATGTTAGTTGATGATCATCACATTTTGTGTTCTCGATCAATAATGTTTTATAGAAATCAATAATGCTGTATCTCGATTTTTACATCTTTTGCAATCATTCTCAAAGACACAGTGAGTATTGTTACTGTTGGCCGTTATGGAGCATTTTTTGATTTTCTTTTGTGCTTATTTTGTAGCTTCCCTGAAGATGACAATAATCATTGTCGAAATATCGGAAATATAGTGTTATAAGAGTACACGTTTTGCTTGCTGCTATACCCAAATATTATTATCCTAATTGCATCCTAACTAGTCAGCAAAGACTACCCTTCTTCTATATATATATATATATATATATATATATATATATATATATATATATATATATATATATATATATATATATATATATATATATATATATATATATATATATATATATATATATATATATATATATATATATATATATATATATATACTATACACTGCGCCGCAAATTTAACGCATAGTTTAAATATTTCCTAAGTTTTGACTGTGAATATTTTCTCAGGCGGTGATCCGATTTGAATAAATTTTTCACCGAATAGTAGCTCCGTTCTTTGAGAAAATGCAATAGTTATAAGATGATCAAAAAAAAAATGAACAAACTAATTGTACAGGGTGTTTGAATAGCGACATATTTTCTTCGTTCAAGTTTACATCCTTCTGCGTGCAATATCGGGTAGCTCAGGCAGAAAAAAAATAGACGGTGTTATAATCGCATGTCTTCTGAGTAATTTGTTTTTCCAATCGTCTGTTTATCTTGAGTCACTCGAAAGATATTCATGTTTTTATAACCGCTCACACTTTTCAAACGAAATTTTTTAAAATTTTTTTGTTAACTTGTGAAGGAGACTGTGCTAACGAAATTTCATTAAAAGTTGACAACTTTGTTTATTTATTTATTTTGAATTTATTGGGCCGATACATGATGTAAATTAATGAAGATATCAAAACAATGGTTTATAAAAACAATATACATATTTTATTTATACACACAAAGTAAAATAACGCATGACCCTGGTTTCCGTGAAACTTGATCTTCTTCATATGCTTAATGCTAACTAATAAATAGGTTTTTCGGTTATATCGAATACAAGAAATGAATAAATGACAAACTGTGTAGAAAAGGTAAATAGAAGGATGGTTACAAATTAGTGAAGTAGGAAAAACCCATTCTAAACTGGCAGTCAGGTAGTTCGGTAATTTTGAAGATTCGGAAGGGGCTTGTAGTATGGATGGAGAGACATACTATACAACTGTGCAATTGTACCAAACAAGAAATCATTTTAAAAGAAGTTGTGAAAGATTCTTTAATTTTATCAGATAGCTAGCAAAGATTATGAAATATTTATCAGGAGATAGTAGAAAGTTAAACACAACTATAAAAATTAACATTAAATGTTTATTATTCAATTAATCAGCATATTCTGTCGAAACTCATGATCATGGTTTTTGAATACTAAATTAGAATGCTTTCAAGTTCAGTTAACATTCATTATTTTAATCATTTAACCATTTAAGAACGACTAAATAACACCACACTCAATAGATATGCCTAGATATATACTTTGTTTATGTTAAATACTATTAAATGAACACCAATTTCTTTTTTATTCGTGATATTGAAGTTCACCCTTATATAGGGCGTTCAAGTATTACGTAACGCAATTTGAGGGGAGGGGGGGTCTTGTAAAACGTTACGATGCGTTACAGGGACGGGAGGGGGGTTCGAACAACGCGTTACGTAACATTGATTTTTATTGAAATAAAAAACTAGAGAATTTGAATCTCCGAAGTTGTTAACTCTTTTCGTTTATTTTTTACGGGGAATCTCTCGATTGTATTGTAAGTCATGTCCAAAGTTGGCAACTCTATCCGTTTATGTTTTATGGGGAATACCTCGACTGTATTATTCGTCATTTATATTCTGTTTCCGTTGCCAGTTTTCATTAAGTGTTTTAAACACTTATATATATATATATATATATATATATATATATATATATATATATATATATATATATATATATATATATATATATATATATATTATATACATATGTAGAGAAAAAGAGACTATCATAGGCCTAGGTCCTACTTTGCTAATCGCACCCATTTCAATAAGCAGGTTTTCAAAGTGAAAACCTGCTAATAAGCGAAAATTGAATAATGCATGAGAAAAATAATGGTGGATGAAGTTAGCTAAAAATGTATGCAACGACAGGGCTAAGTCAGGAAAACGGCATAATCAAATGTAAGATTAGTAGTAAAAGTTTATTAGGACAAATTTGAGCCCTTTTCAACATATCACATTATGTATGATTGTTTATTAAATAAAAATCTCTTGTTTTGTTTATTATTAACGAAAACACGATTAAAACAATAAAAACGGTATTTTAGCAACTTTCCGGTACTTTGCGCAACATATTTGTGACTTTTAGGTAAAAATGGTCACTTGGGTGTTACGTATCGTTTATAGGGGGGAGGAGGGGTTCATGAAAACGTTACGGAGCGTTACATACGGGGGAGGGAGGGTCAAAAATCTTCAAAAATTGCGTTACCTAATACTTGAACGGCCCCATAAGGCTCATTGTTTAGTATCTCTATATTTAAATTTCAGGCAATCGTACCTTACAAAATAAAGGATTAATATGAAGTAGTTTCAAGTTTAATTGATACCTCTTCGAAATAATGGATGGTATTTAAATACTCATCCATGCCAATATCAATTTAAATTAGCAGAAGTAAAAGTGACCAGTTAATAATGTCAAAACTATTAACATTTAAATTGAAATTAAGTAACTGCATGCGTTTGAGCGACAGTATTTCAGGAATTCTCTTACGTTTGTAGAATTAGTTATTTAATATACTGATTATACAATAATTTTCATAATATATTCATGTACAAATGATTGAATTATACAAGGGATACTTTCTCTATCAAGTGCGAAGATATTTGGAACGTGATGGTTTTGACTTATGAATGACAACCTCCTATGAAAATTCTACTATACGGAATTAAAAACTATTCAAACTTCGAATGAATAAATAAATATATATATATATATATATATATATATATATATATATATATATATATTATATATGCCGCGAATTATACAGTGAAATTAATTGAAATTTGTTGTCACATAGAAAGCTAAGCATTCGAAAACTTTTATTCGATCTTTCAAGTCTAAAATTTATATAAAAAAAGTTGTAGTGTATGGAGACAATAACACAAATATGAGATAGTTTCCTTTTTTACTGCAAATTAAAAAGTAAATTAAAAAATATTATCAGTGCTTATTGATAAGTACTTCCAAATAGTTATAATTTCATGAAAATTTCTGAAAACATAGATTTGTAATAAAGAGTTTTACTCAGCCCTGAGAGCAGACAACTTCTCCAATAATTTAATTAGTATATATATATATATACATACATATATATATATATATATATATATATATATAATCATTCATCATATAGAAGCTGTAATCTATAGTTTTAGATAAAAGCTTCCGACATATTCGCCAGACTTCAAATAGTATATTGTTTTACGAGGGTCGTTCAATAAGTCCTTAGAAAATCCAAGAGATGGCGCTCGTAGTATCGGTAAAGATTTTTTTTCCGTTAGCAGCACTATCGATGGGAAAGCTGTCAAAATTTCAGCTCGATCCATGACGTAGGTCAATTTCTATCGTCGATTAAAGTCAACAACATTTGTTTTAAACAATACAATGGAGAAACAGCGGAGTTCCGGCTGTCATCAAACATTTTCCATTTGAAAGGCTTAACGCCGAAAGAAATCAAAGCCGAGTTGGATGCAGTTCCATGTCGCCATCTGCACCTTGTTTTGCGACAGTCTACAATTGGGTGAATGAATTTAAAACGTGGTCGTTTCATCACAAAAGTATGAACATCGTCCGGGACGCCTACTGGAGGTGTCTACTCCTGAAAAATCATCAAAAAAAATCCACGACCTGATTTTGAGCGATCGGACGAATTAAAGTGCGCGAAATTAGTTGAGGCCACAGGGATATCACAAGGTACAGTCGCTTCAATTTTGCATGAAAAATTGTCTGTGAAAAAAATTTCGGCAAGATGGGGGGCCCGCGTTGGCTCTTCAGAGGAGAATGAGCGCAATCGTGTGGTCGGACTCTTTGAAAGGTCATGTTTGGCGGCTCTTCCCGTCCCGCAAAAATCCTGCCGAAATTCCTTTTCGTCCGGATATGTTAAAACTGTGGACCGGAAAAAACCCCTGGATCCCACTACTACAACTCAGAAACGAAAGAGGGAACAGTCATCACAGTGGATTTTCAAGGGTGAACTCGGGCCTCCAAAAAAGGCGAAAACAGTGGCATCGGCCGGAAGGTGATGGCCACAGTCTTTTGGGATACGCAGGGCAATCATTTTCATCGACTACTTGGAAAAAGAGAAAAAACGATAACAGGGCGCGTATTAAGACGCGTCGTTATTGGCAACGGTTGAGCGAGTGAGAAATCGAAGAGAAACGTCCGCATTTGAAGAAGAAAAAAATCCTCTTGCATTAGGACAATGCGCGTGTGCACACCTGTGCTGTTTCCCATGGGCCAAAATTTGTGGAATTGAAAGATGAAATTGTTTGCTGCATCCTGCTTATTCACCAGATCTGGCCCAAGTGACTATTTTCCTGTTTCCCAATCTGAAAAAAAAGGTTTTGGCGGACGACGGTTCACTTCCAACGAGGACATCATTGCTCAAACGAATGAGTATTTTGCAGAACTTCCGAAATCCTATTTTTTGGACGGCATAAAAATTTTGGAAAAACGTTTGGAAAAGTGTGTAGAGCTGAAAGGAGACTATGTTGAGAAATAAAAAAAATTTACCCTAAAAAACAGTGTTTTCCTATCTTTTTCTAAGGACTTATTGAACGACCCTCGTATTAGGAGTAAAAGTGATACTTTTTGTGGCGAGCCACAGAAAGTGCTTTCCTCCGAATAAAACATGCGATTTTTTCCACAAACGCTGTTCAAACGATAAAATTAAGATGATATTTTTAAAAAGGATTAGATGTGAAGAAACGTGAAACTAGATCGCTTTGCTTATTGGTTTTGTAGATGTCAAGGCAACACAAATTTGACCATTCAACAAAATAATTGTCAGAAACATTTAAAGTCACTTATAGGGGGCCTCGGTAGACCAGCGGAGAGCGAGTACTTAAACTGTAGGTCCCTCGAGTTAAAAAAAAAAGTCACTTATCTACGCATTATAGGATTGTGCGTTTTTGGTAAGTACCCGAGTATCAAGAAATGACTTGTTCTATTAAAATATATAAAATTTTTCTTACAGATTACATTATGTCGGATTCGGAACCCAACTGTACGCCGCCCGACGTTCTTGATATTGACGTCAGAGTACAAAAAAGTGTAGGTACTTTTTATACGCTCACGGCCGGACAAAAAAGTAAAACCAAAAGGACGTCTGTGAAATCAAACTTCAACATTGAGAACTGAGGTTGAAAAAGTCGTCATTTTTTGACGTTTGCGGAAAAATCAATTTCTCGTGAATAAATGAGTGTTTCCTTCAACTGCTTATTTTATAATGATAACGAATAAAAAAAGCTTCAATACATGACTATATTCTCCTACTACTTATTCAAAAAATAGGATAATGAAGTTAAAACGAAAGTTTCAATGTCATGGAAAGACCACTTCCATGGCTTGGTAAAAGTCAAGGTGAGGATCTTTATATTGATGAATAGTTTCACTCTTTATCAGACACAATAATCACCCAAGCGATTACAAGATATGGTTTCGAATTTAGTTTGGATGAGTGGTTGGTTTGATTTCTTCCTTTTTAAATCAGAAAATACAATAAAGTTTCGACTTTACAATAAAACAACACTTGGCTTAAGTTTCACTATATAAAAATAATTCAGATACTGTATTTAGCAATTAAGGATAGTCGACATGTTTGGGAATAAAAAACGAATAAATAATTTATTGCATTCAATATACCCCACGCAAATTATTAATGAAGAACAAAAATACTTCCCAATCAATTATGTGCCGAATTTGAGTAGCAAAATTTGTAATAGACTATCGAAAAATAACGTTAAAACAATTTGTACCAATAAAAGAAACTTGAAGTCGTCCTTAGTCAATAATAACGAAAAATCTAACATCGGAGAAAACAGTGGTGTTTCAAAATATTTTGCGACGAATGTCCTGCTTTCTATATTGGACAAACAGGAAAGAATATAAACATTCGTGTTGAAGAACATAAAAAGTCAATCTTACAAAATAAAAATACCCCTGGCTTCTCCGAACATTGTATAAAATTTAATCATTTCCTGGATTTCAACAAAACCCAATTGTTGCATTCAGGTATAAAGGAAAGCTCCTTGACCGTCAAAATAAGTTCCTCCCATCACAGTAAATTGCCCCTTGTGAACGAACCAATTTATTTTCGTATATCACCTTTGCTATTATCTGTTTCGTAAAATAAGATTATAATAATATTCTGTAGTTATTCTTGACAATGAGTACATAACTTGAAACATGTCGACTACCCTATACTGCTAATACAGTATCCAATCATTTTTATTTAGTGAAACTTAAGCCAAGTGTTGTTTTATTTCAAAGTTCAAACTTGATTCTTCTTGATGTTTCTCCATGGTGTGTGAGAATTCAATCTCAGTTATTAAAATATACAACAAAACATCTTCGTTAACATTAACTTAGAGCTATATCATTGGAACTATCAAAAATTTTGTTTTACAATTTATACTAATCGTACTCAAATTGTTTCCTATTTGATAATCCAAGTGATGTATTATATTAATAATTATGTATTATATTAATTATTATGTATTTGCCCATGGGATCACCGTTATCGCCTTTGTTGAGTGAAATTTTCATGAATAACTTAGAAGAAAAAATTTTCAATGCTGATAATAATTCAATTACTAACGTTTTATTATGGAGACGTTATGTAGATGATATTTTTTGTATTTCGACCGGTACAGATAGCCAGTTAGATAATGTCCTTAAATATATAAATACTTTCTACAACTCGATTCAATTTACAAAAGAAGTAGAAAACGAAAACGGTACCTTGAATTTCTTAGACGTTCAGATTGCTAGGAATTTGAATTCTCTTACTTTCAACATTTATAGAAAACCAACCATCACAGATACTTTAATTCACAGCGACAGTAACCAACACATTAAAATAAAACTCAGTGCTTTTCATTCGTTCATACATAGGTCGTTCACGATTCCATTATCGGAAACAAATTTTCAAACTGAAGTTGATACAATTAAATTATTAGCCATCAATAACGGTTACAATGAAAGTCTTATCGACAAGCTCATTGGGAAAAAACGAATAAAGTATCTGTTGCATTCAATATACCCCACGCAAAACTATTAATGAAGAACAAAAATACTTCCCTATAAATTATGTGCCTAATTTGAGTAGCAAAAATTTGTAATAGACTATCGAAAAATAACGTTAAAACAATTTGTACGAATAAAAGAAACTTGAAGTCATTCTTGGTCAATAATAAAGAAAAATCTAACATCGGAGAAAACAGTGGTATTTACAAAATATTTTGCGACGAATGTCCTGCTTTCTATATTGGACAGACAGGAAAGAATATAAATATTCGTGTTGTAGAACATAAAAAGTCAATTTTACAAAACAAAAATACCACTGGCTTCTCTGAACATTGTATAAAATTCAATCACTTTCTGGATTTCAACAAAACCAAATTGTTACATTCAGGTAACAAAGGAAAACGCCTTGACCTTCTTGAAATTCTCGAAATAAGTTCCGCCCATAATAGTCAATTACCCTTGTAAACGAACAAATTGATTTTCAGGTATCACCTTTGCTTTTGTCTGTTTTATAAATTAGGATGTAATACTCTCCTGTAGTCAGTCTTGATAATGAGTTCATAACTCGAAACATGTCGACTTTTCGTTACTGCTAAACACAGTATCTAAATATTTTTTATATTGTGAAACTTAAGCCAAGTGTTGTTTTATTTCAAAGTTCAAACTTGATTCTTCTTGATGTTTCTCCATGGTGTGTGAGAATTCAATCTCAGTTATTAAAATATACAACAAAACATCTTCGTTAACATTAACTTAGAGCTATATCATTGGAACTATCAAAAATTTTGTTTTACAATTTATACCTACTAATCGTACTCTAATTGTTTCCTATTTGGTTATCCAAATTGCAATTGTTATTTCGAATAATTCTTGGAGGTTTTAAATATAATTCAAGGATAATCTGATGTCAAACGTATATATATTATAACATATTCGAAAGTGTTGAACAAACAATTTCTAAAATATTTATTTTATTGTAGAATATTCATAGAGAGTGGACAGTGAAATCATTTCTATGGTTAATTCAAATGATCTACTAGTAACAGCCTACTTACTACATCAAACATTTTATTTTCGAATCCGGTGTAGAATAACAAGTTTTGCGTATATCACAAATACCTCAGACATTATCTGGTAATCATTTATGTTCCTGTTTTCCTAAATAAAGTTGATATCGAAGTGAAAGTTCATGATGTAACTCAAAAAAAAAGAAAATACTGTGTAGAACAAATCAATTAAATAAATCAATTTAGACGAAATGAAATTTATATATTTTTATGTTGCTTATTGAATAAAAGAAAGTTACTTTTATTTCATACATCATTAAATCAGAAAACAATTACATAAATATAACTTATGATTTAATATATCGAATATTGGGCTCATTATATAGAATTTGCCCAAAATAGTTACACTAGTTCAGTTAATTTCAACAATTTCAAAATTATTTTGATTGAATAGTAATTTTGGTAACATTAGTAACCACATTCAGAAACTTTATTATTGTTTATTTATCTTCATACCTGACTTCGCTAATGATTAGTATCTGATTATTATTTCTTTCAAACTAACGTGAAAGTAGTTTTTTAAAAGATTGGTTGATGTATTACTGTTATGTAATTGAAGAAGTAATAACATTTTCATAGTTCGATAATTCTAAAACTGCATAATTAAATGTTATAGTATTGAGAAATTATTTCATTTTTAGTATGAGTAATCAATTTATACATATTCTATCGAGAGAGTGGGCTTAAAAAAAACTTGTTGAAATAGAATGTAGGTGTATGTATTATTCTTGGTTTCATTTTTCATTTGGAGTTGTTAAGAAACAGACTCAGACAAGGTAATAATACCTCACAAATGTATCTAATGAGAACCTTAGTTAATGAAATATCAGTGGAAATGAATATATATATATATATATATATATATATATATATATATATATATATAATTATTCATTCGAAACATGAAACATTACAAGATGTCCATAAATTACTCATGAAAAATGATTACCCAATAAAACTTATACAGAAAATCACTAAAAATAGAATTCATAAACTTTACAACACATTAGAAACATCAAAAAAAGAAAATATTAACAAAAAATATATTCCTCTCCCATATATTCCTGATTTAAGTAATAAAATTTCAAAAATTTTAAATCCACACGATATTAAAGTAGCCCACACCGCACAAAATCAAATAAAACAAATATATTCTAAATTAAAAAGTAAAACACCTCTTCTGCAAAAATCTCATGTTGTTTATAGTATACCCTGTAATAATTGTAATAAATCATATATAGGACAAGCTTTTCAAAATTTAGAAGAAAGATTAAAAGCACACAAATATACCAGAACACAAACCACAGCACTAATAAAGCATAAAAACAATGAGAATCATACTTTCAACTTTAATAGCACAAAAATTTTAGAAATAGAAAAAGATCAAAAACGCAGAGAAATTTTAGAAATGTTACATATTAAAAAAAATTTAAATGAAGTCGTAAATGATAGAACAGATATCAAACATTTAAGTTCAATATACGCAGATTTAATTCAACAAACAAACTCTAACCACAACAACTCATCTTCTTAGACAAAATCTAAACATCTAGAATTTTCAATTTTTCTGGAAAGAAAATATAGTTTAGAACATGTGATCCCCAAAATCACAAGTAATGTCTTTTTAAAGACAACAATCAAATATTTTAAACCTATTTTGTACATTACGTGGATGAAGGTTTCTGTGGTTCCCTTCCCATCTAATATCAACGGACCTGTCTGTCGATATTGGACTAAATAGCACGTAATTAATAACTGAAGACGGCCACAGCCGAAATGAGAAATTTTTGAAAACAAGATAAATAGTACCCTATTCTTTGACTTTTCAAAATCAAAATAATTTGAACCTATTTCGAACATTACGTGGGTAAAGGTTTCTGTGGTTTCCCTTACCATCTAATAATAACAGATTTGAATGTTAATATTGGACTGAATAGCACGTAATAAATAACAGAGAACGGCCACAGCCGAAAAAAATTTAAGTTAGACATAGTAGTCTTTTTCTATTCAAATTTTTTCAAATCAATAAATGTCAAAGAAATTTCAATTTTTTCAAAAGTTTTGACAAAGCCACGAATGTCGTGGCGAAACGTCAACTTTTTAATAAAATCGAGTTTTTTGAGATTCAACAAGCCTGTTATTGCTAATAATTATCAAAAGATTATATATATATATATATATATATATATATATATATATATATATATATATATATATATATATATATATATATATATATGTCTATGAAACAAAAGAGTTGAATAAATATTTATTTAATTTTTTTTATTACCTACTTTTTCAAACTCAAAATGAAAAGCTTGTTGTTATTATGTTATTCACAATTCAGAAATAATTTTTGAAATTATCACTTTTATACATATTGATCTAATGAATAACTCATAGAATGTTTTGTAGATATTCATTTCTATTTTTCTGATTACTGATTTCCCGCTTAACTAATGAAATAATTCAATTAAAAAAAATTATTTTCAGTACTTCCTTCACTAGAATAATCCATTTTCCACCTATTCAGTTAATGTCAGTTTTAATTGAATAATTTACTACCTATAGTGATTCATTAGATATCGAATTAATCAAGGTTAAATTTTAATGAAATCAAATGCAAAATTCACTGAATTTCGAATAGAATCAATGAAATATTCAATTCTGCCAATATAACTATTAACTATTCTGATGAAGAAATTATAAATCTGACGAAGAAATAATAAATTTTCAAAATAAATTGAATATTCTACTGAAATTTTAATATCGACTGGTTTGCTGCCCCCTTTACTACATCGACCGATTTACTCTAGCACTAATAACATTTAAATTTGATTGAACAATTTCATTGATATTATTTCAGGCAAGCTAAATAAGTGAACCTGAACATAGAAGAAATATTCACAATTCGTAAAAAAATTATAATTTTTTTGATACCAAAAATACCTTCCATTGTAATTTGGTTAAAACGTGATTACTTTGCTTAACGAAATATTTTTATATGCATTTTCATTATTCACACAATACTACAACTGTATACTTGAATATGATGGTCACGTTACACCGTTATATAATGATTCATTCAAATTCTTTCTGTCTATTGCATTATGTCTTTTATTTTCGAACTAACTGTTTATATCATGTACGGCATCTCACCACGACCTTTTTAGTAATGACACTACCGTATGCAGCGGCGGCCTTTAAGGAAGCGACTAGTAATGAATTGTCAATTTTAATATATATATATATATATATATATATATATATATATATAATATTGTTTGATTAGTTTCAAATAAATGTCCTAGTACTTGATTTTATTGCCACGAACGTGTTTCGATAACACGAAGAATTCTGTTTTCTATATATATATATATATATATATATATATATATATATATACCTATATATATATATATATATATATACCTATATATATATACCAATATGTATATATATATATATATATATATATATATATATATATAGTATATATATATATATATATATATATATATATATATATATATATATATATATATATATATATATATATATATATATATATATATATATATATATATATATATTCTATAAAATAATACACAACAAACAAATATTTATATATATATATATATATATATATATATATATATATATATATATATACAGGGTGTTTCTTAATGACGTATAGACAATTAAGGAGCATGTTGTTCTTATTTTTGTTTTTTGTGAATAAATTTCGAAGTCATTGTGATATTCGAGTAAAATTCGGTATCCGGGAGTATTTTTCAATGACAGTGTCAAATTTGATGTTAGTTTGTCTCTTTCGTGGGGGTGGCGCCACCTACATGTCTCTTCAGTCATTTTCAATGTCATATCTTTTTTGGACGTACCTGTATCACGTTTTCTAGTGAAAAAAATCGATTTTTCGAACATTTTTGAGTGAAAAAAATATTCTTGGTAGAGGTCGCTGCGAGCAACCGTTTCCGAGATATTGGAATTTGAAATAATCGATGCAAGCTATTTGTTGATGCTATGTTGATGATGTTTGAATTCAAAATTAGTTTAATTAGTTAAGTAAGTCATCTTTCTTCAATTTCATTTAAAAATAGGATTGGGTATTATAACAATTTAACACCAATAATAAAAACAGTTGGTAATTCAGAATTAATAAGTTACTAATAAGAAAGAATTCAACTTTGGCTCTTTGTATCTCGGAAACGAATATATTGCGGACATATGTTTATAGAAACTTTTCTTCTTATTTGGATATCAATAATATGCTCCTTAATTTTCTACACGTACTTAAGAAACACCCTGTATATATATATATATATATATATATATATATATATATATATATATATATATATATATATATATATTTATAATTATATATATATATATATATATATTTATATATTTATATATAATCTCTTGATAATTATTAGCAATAACAGGCTGGTTGAATCTTAAAAAACTCGATTTTATTAAAAAGTTGACGTTTCACTACGATATTCGTAATTGAAATTTCTTTGACATTTATTGATTTGAAAAAATTGAATAGATAGGGTTGCTTTGTATATGCTATTCAGTCTAATATTAATATTCAAAATTGTTATCATTAGATGGTAAGGGAAACCAAAGAAACCCTTACCTACGTAATGTTTGAAAATAATAATAATAGGGTACTATTTATCTAACAACAAAGAAATTAGTCATGGGAAAACATTAAAGAAGTGGAGTAGAATTATCGGTATAGCACGCTTATATGGAAGCAGCCGTTGACACGTGTTTCGGACTCTTTGGTCCTCATCAGAACGGCGTAGCCAAGCATTGGATTGAAAATTTGAAGATGAAAATAGTACAACAAACAAAAACCTCTGATACGGAAGATAAAAAAAAATTTCAATTACGAATATCGTAGTGAAACGTCAACTTTTTAATAAAATCGAGTTTTTTAAGATTCAACCAGCCTGTTATTGCTAATAATTATCAAGAGATTAAAAATAGATCACAGGCAACAACAATTCGAATAAATATATATATATATATATATATATATATATATATATATATATATATATATAAATATATATATATATATGTTTTTTTGAATTGCACTGTTATTTATTCAACTTTTCTTAGCAATAATATTCAAGTTTGGTTAGAAAACCAAGTTCATTGAAAAGTTAACGTTTCGTGAAGAAAGCCATGAATTTCTAAACAATTTTAAACCTTCTTGAAAAGTCACAAATTTTCAAAGAAACGTTAACAGTTCAATAAACAAAAAGTGAGTTTTATGCCAAATGACCTGTTTTTGCTGCGAAAAGAAAAGCAATTAAATGAATGGGAAAAGGCTTTGAATGTCATCATATCATATATATATATATATATATATATATATATATATATAATATATATATATATATATATATATATATATATATATATATATAGCAATGAAAAGGCTCAAGTAATAATCGACAATAAAGGAATGGACTTAAAGGAAATATATATATATATATTTTCTTTGCTATTCTTGGATAATTTTCGAATATTTCTTAGAGGAAATATAAAAAATATGTAGTTTCAAGTTATTATCTGCTCCACATGCAATATAATATAGATATTAATTAAAGAAAATATTTGAAAGTTATTTTCTCTTCGAAGTGACAGAAGGAACGACATCCCGGACATAATAATAAGAAAATGACAGATGGTTTATATTGCTATAAGTTGGTACCTTATGGTATATACAGAATGTAGATTTGAAAGTTATTCAAATGAAACATTATATTAGTTCTTCCAATTTTGAATCATTTATGTGATTATTCAATTTAAATTTTTTAAGAAACATCAAAACAATGATTGAAAATTGACAAATTTAAAATCAAAAAATTCCACTCTGGATGAGCTCAAAGTAGGTAGATTGGCAGATATTTTAAGCGCTTATGAATGATTTTATGTGTTTCATTCTATACATGTACAAGGAAAATTCACACCAAACAACATCACGATTTTGAAGAAATAATCAATATGTACTAGAATTTTTTTTAAA